>JBBJLS010085749.1:0-23537 GCA_037577275.1 Bryconaethiops microstoma
GAGAGAGAAAGAGAGAGAGAGAGAGAGAAAGAAAGACTCTCCACTGCCCGAAACCCCCAACACACACACACACACACACGTTCTCGTGCACAAAAGCCGCCAAACATGGTCACTAAGAGAAACATCAACTCCAAGGTACAATTGAGTAACAAGAACACACACATTCACACACACACAGCCAAAGGAAAGTTTCCGTACATTCTAGCTTTATGTCTGAAACGTCTCGAGAGCTGTCGGTCTAATGATCTTAACGCCCCCCACGACACACACACTCATTAATAACCCATTACTGCTACAGCGCGTGCGCGTATTCCACCTCCCCGTTCAATAATAAACACACACCAGAACCTGCTCGGAGAGGCTGAGGAGAGAGAAAGTGTAGGTGAAGCTCTTACCCAGCGCCGCCGCCGCAGAGAGACACCTCACCATCGCGTGAGAGAGCGCGCGCCCGAGCACGTCAGTGCAACCTGGAAGTTTGAGATGCTGAACGCAGTGTCTGGAGCTCTGCTGAGTCCCACCCCCTCAAACCAAGCCCTTCTGGAGGAGTTTCTACAGTATAGCACCACTAACACACACATACCCACAGACGGGTACTAAAGCATTTCATCATGTGCAATAGTCTCACCATGTAAAATATTACTACTTATGTCAGTATTACTGATCTAAAACTGGTCTCTGTTAGAGCAATAACAGACTCCTAACCGCTATTTGTGTTATGAATAATTCATGTAACTGCACGTTACTTATTCATAGTATTTATACCCCAGCATTTGTGTTTATAGCATAGTGTATTTCATTCAGTTGGTGGGTTGGGCTGGGGCTTGCAGGTTAGTAGTGTGGTTGGTTGGAGGTTGGTGGCGTAGTTGGGTTGAAGTTTAGTTGGAGATTTTGTTAGGATAAAGATACTGATTAATTTTAGTTGGTGGTGGGTTTGGCTAAGGGTTAGAGGTTGGTGGAGTACTTGGAGGTTGATGGTTTGGTTGGAGATGTGGTTGGGCTGGAGTTTGGTGGTTCACCACGTTGGAAGTTGGTGTCATTGTTGCGTTGAAGGTTGATGGTGTGAGGTTAAAGGAACTGTTGACATTTGGTTGGGCTGGAGGTGTGGGTGGCTTGGTGTGGTTGGGCTGAAGGTATTCGATGTGTAATTGGGCTGGAGGTCAGCAATGCGGTTGTTTGGTGACATTAGAGATGCTGGGGTGACAGAAGCGAATGCGTTGCTTGAGAACTCATTTCCTGTGCTGCTTCTTCTAAATATGAAGCTTCATGTCAGCAGTTGAGAGCACACTGCAAAAGGAGATGAGAGAGATGGAGGAAAGAAGACAAATAGGTCAGGAGAAACCATAAGCCCTTAATTCTAAATCCACCTAGAGGTGTTGGAGGCTGGTGGAGCAGTTGGAGTTTGGTGAAATTATTGGAGGTTGGTGGTTTGGTTGTAAGTTGATGGTGTAGTTGGGTTGAAGTTGGAAATAAGTTGGAAGTGTGTTTTGGTGTGATGTTGGTAGTGTGGCAGTTTAGTAATGGGCTGGACGTTGAAGGTGTGGTTGGGTTGGTGTTGTGGTTGCAGTTGGGTGAGCTTAGAGATGCTGGGGTAACAGAAGTGACTCAGATCCTGTGCTGTTTCTTCTAAAATATGAAGCTTCAGTTCACTAGTTGAGAGTGCATTGCAAAAGGAGATAGGAGAGATGGAAGAAAGAGAGCTAATAGGTCACGGAGAACCAAAAAACCTCAATTCTAAATCCCTAAACTCCTACCCAAACAGTAACACCTTTCCCCAACCTTAAACCCTGGAGAACTTTAAGAGTTAGAGGGAAGCTAAAGACCAGCACAGGGTCACAAAGCACCAACTAAGGGCCACAAAGCACCAACTAACAACAAACAAACTACCTGTGGAGAAAACTCCAGATGTTGTGCTGAAGACTTGTTTATTTTCGAAGAATTAATTCTGTTGGCCCATATGGTTTCTAGTAGTCTCTAAACTTGAAGAAAAGATGTGCAATTTGGTACAGGGTAATTTTTAACATCTAAAAAATTGTGCAAATGTTGCATCAACAATCAAGTGGAAAGCAAACAGTACTGGAATCTAATTGTGTGTTTTATATATGCAAATGATCAGCGGTGGTTCAGAATAAATAAATATACAATCAATCTACAAAAATACAGAAACTCAGAGACAGTGATGTTCTTGAAGGAGTTTGTCCAATCCAGTCCTGAAGGGTCAGTCCTGTGTCCATTGTTCAAACACACCTGGTTAAACTCACCAGTTCATTGCTAGCTTTAGTGAGTGGTGAGAACCACCAAACTGTGGTGGATTCTGGACCTCCAGTATTGGAGTTTTGGACCCATTTTACTCTAAATCTAACAGAGCTGTTCCAAATGATCATGGTTTTCTGAAGAGAGAAATCAGGTGGATCAGATTCAGGTCTGAAGACGAATCACCAGGATGCTTGTTGGTCATATCCAAAATAATTAATCCTTTGTAACCGGCTGGTTTTGTTCAGACGCCGACATTACTGTGCGAAAGTCTTGAACAACCTCTGCCCTGAATTGTGTATAGGCCTGAAACACTCTTTGTAACTTTAGCATTGATGGATGGGACTAAAGTGCTCTAGGTTCAATTCAGTGAAATTTGCATATAGACCCATATGGAAATGAAATATGTGAAGTGTATTTATCAAACTTGAAAGCTTTTGTGTAGTGTTTGGAATACATTTTTGGAATGAAACAATGCATTTGAAATGTATCACAGCTATGGCTGTGAACTCTGCAGTGCCAGAAACCACATTAGCAGGTCTCTTTGAGATGTAGGCCTGCACTGTGCTAACTGGTGGGACTTCCTTTACTGTCAGCACTGTGCAAAGGTCTTGAGCCCCACATATCTTCTTTTGTTGCTCCAAAGATCCAGACCTTCATGTATTTTTAATGTGGTCTTGAGGAACAGTTCTCCAGACTTCCTGAAGGACTATCAAAGGCTCGTATTTTCAGTTCCGTACCTGAACCAGACCAGTTTCAAAGGAATGTTTTTTGATTGTTAAGACACACCAGTGACCTATGTATAAATCAATCAAGCTGAACAAAGCACATCTAACCTAAGGCCTGAACTAGTGAAGAAGTAGGTGCAGATGATTCCAGATGATCAAGCGATCATCAGTATGCTAATGGTGCTGAATGCTGATTGGTTAGAATACCTTTATCCTTGTATCTTAAGACATTTTGCAGCCTAAAACATTTGTTTCCATTTCATTCATTTAATCTACTCAGTATGCCAAAGATAAGACATAGAGGCATAAAATGGTATTTTGCACCAACAAGCTTATTCAAAGCAAAACATATAGAAACAAGGGGTGTCTCAATACCTTTGTATGGTACTGTACAAGAAATGAAATACAGAAATGCTGAGAAAAAAAAAACTGACAGCAAGTTCATCCACTCATAGTGGGCAACCACTGTTATCAGTAATGTTTGCCTATGTGGTAACAGAACATTGAGAAACTATCATGACATTAAACAAGTGTGCTGAAGGCAAGCGATAACACCAGGCAGTTAACCATTGCCACATAAAGAGCAGGGAGAGTCTGGTACCAGGCCATCTCCCCCTCCACGGGTGTCATTTGTCATTTTGACATACTGGTGGACAAAAACTGCTCCCTCTTTCACCAAGAGAGACAGAGAATGGGGAACATCCGCCAGCGACTGGAGGAGACCTAATAAGGTGATTTCCATGTTTCATTTAATTTACTTAAAACAGTTTGACAGCCAGAAAATTTTTGTACCAACAAGATGATTCAAAGCAAAACATAAGACATGAGGGGGGGCTCAAGATTTTCCACGGTACTGTGTAAAATATCTGCCATTCAGCAGGAACAGGCTTAGCTAAGGATTTACACCATCAGATTCACAAGATCACCAGAAAAAAGTGACCTGAATAAGACATATTATAGTGACTAACACAATTAGTCCACTAATCAAAACCTTTAGTCTTTTAAAGTTAAAAGAGAGTGCCCATATTCTCTCTTGGGCCGACCCACAGGTTTTAAAATAAAAAAAATTTAAATCACTTTCAATATTTTTATACAAGAAATGTTTAGAAACACTTAAATATAACCAACTGGTTTTCAGTATTGTGCAGTCTGTAGTAACACAATTTAGCCCCAAAGACTCAAACTACTGGCTTTAAAGAGACATCAGGTCTGCCTTTAGTGACTGACATTCACTTTGTGTTGATCAGGAAAAAAGTAAAGTATCACCCAGTTCTTCAACATCACAAAATTCATACCAGTTTAAGAATCACTGGACAAAATTTTATTAACAAGAATGATCCCTCACATTCTTCAAAATTGTGCCAAAATTATATTCAGTCTAAACAAAAGCAAAAAGTTTAGAGAATGATGGCTTGTTCTCCCCAATCTCCAGACGAGCTGGAGACCCACAAGTTCCAAATGAGCTCCAGAAAATGAGACAGAACTGTTTGCTGCTTGTAAAGGTGCTGGGAGGGTTTGGGCACAAGTTACTTCCAAAAATTGGTGGAAAGGATGTGGTGAATTTGTTTTTCCTGATATAAAGGCAAGGGGAGTTATTTTGATGACACATACATAAAGTTTCACATCCATTAAATTACAGTTACAGTGTATTGTCATGCTGGGTCGCACAAGCAGAGACCAAATACAGAAAGGTGTCTTTAAAAAGGTTTTTTTCTTTTAATTTTTTGTACGCTGGGCTGGCGCACATTCACACATACTAACTTAAACTCAGATCTGAGTCTCAATCCCGGAGGACCTTCACCCCGGACAACTCTCACAATTGAAGTCAGCCCAGTTCTACGTAAGGAGCCCTCTGCCTTCAGAGGCTCATAACATCTGCTCCACGTTTCACTGGAGCAGCTCCTTTTAAAGTCCCGCCTGTAACATAAAGGAAAGGAGAGGCAAGCACGCAAGCTTTCCGTTAGTGGACACAGCCCAACTTGAAACCTCACTGCCACTAAAGAACAATTCGGAAGATGAAGAACGTCCACCCGGCACCACGTAAAGGTTCCCCTCCTTGGCACAAGCAAGCCGAGAGTCCAAGCACCTTTTTGGCCACACAACATAACCCCCAGAAAGCAAATATTCCCTGGATCCGCTGGGATATATACACACGTATATATACGCTGGGATATATACGCACGCCCAAGTGTCCATATGTGGGTTGTACGGAGAAGTGTGTTTTAAAATAACCAGAGAAGGATTCTGCTGCACACAGCAGTCTTTTTATTTGGACTCATCAACTCATCTTCTTATTTAGAGATTATTAAAGTCTTGTTTCTCCTTGCCCCCCTCCTTTAGGAGAAATAAGGAGCAAAAGAAAAAAAACAGCTTAAGACAGAAGTTCTTCTGCTGTTCTCATTGACTTCTCAGTTTTCTTCTCTTTAACAACCTTATGGATCTCAGAACTGACTGAGTTTGGTAGTCGAGACTTGAATTTGATCACTAAGATAAATTTCAGATGTTGTTCAGAATCATTTGTAAGATAAAAAAGTTTTATTTTTGATACTTTGGATGGTTTATCTGAAAATCTTATGATCAGATTCAAATAAAGATCAGAGCAGTGAGAGAAAAGATCATTTTAAGATCTTAAATTGGGATCGGGCTGACATTGGAGGGGGCTCTTTCTCAGGAGCTGAATTTAAGAAGTGGGAGAAAATGGTCAGAAACTGAGCTCAGTTATGTTTAGGAGAAACAGGCTGGACTGAAAAGAGATCTTTCTTTCCTCTGAGTATTAACAAGGTTTAAGAACTGTATCAAACTCAAAAGGGCTAAAAAGGAATTTTCTGACGATGTGAGACCTTTAATGTGGGCACAGAAGTGTTTTATGGTTCTGTAAAGTTACAGCTGATATTTGTGATTCATATTCATCTCTGTGTGTTTGCAGGACAGTGCTGTATCACATTCAGATCTCAGGAACCGGCGGAGCGGGACGGTTTACATCAGACCTTCCTGTGTCCTTCATGTCTCCCATGGACTGCGTTTCAGGAAGTCTCTGATTAGCCGCTTTTTTCCTTTTCTCTCCAGCCACACCCATCTGTTTCAGAGCCACTCGGTTCCATACGTCTGTGTCCTGCGGACGATTTAAGAGGATGCATTTCCCAAACAGATCCTCCGGGCCGAAGGAAATGAGCTGGGTTTGAGTCACTCTTGGGACAAACATTCTTCTGCAGAGTTGCTGCTCATCAGATTAGAGTAAATTAAGAGTGAATCCGTCCTTAAACCCCCCCCCCACCAAACAAAATCATGTTTACATTTCCTGAGTACGCTTTAAAGGACCCATACTCTCATTTTCTGACCTCTCTATATCCTTTAGAATTAAACATTCTTTTTCTGTGACAGTAAATTCACATATACCCATATGGAAAATAAATAGTATTTGCATTTACTAAACATAAAAATGGCAAAAAAAAACACACATTTTTTTGATGAAACAATGCATTTGAAATATGTAATGTGTGTGTGTGTATGTGAAGTGTATATATATATCTATATCTATCTAACTATATATATATATATATATATACATAGTTAGATAGATATAGATATGTATATACACTTCACATACACACACACACATTATTTTGCCTCCAAAGATCCAGACTTTCTTGTACTCTTAATGTGATCTTGAGGAACAGTTCTCCTTTCAAAGACTCTCATTATCAGTCCAGTCCCTGAACCTGACCAGTTTCAGAGGAATGTTTTTTGTTTGTTAAGACACACAGGGACCTACATATGAATCATTCAAGCAGAACAAAGCACATCTAACCTAAGGCCTGAACCAGTAAAGAAACAGGTGCAGATGATTTTAGAAGGTGGTGCTGAATGCTGAGTGGTTGGAAAACATTTATCTAGGTTCCTTGTATCTTTAAGCACTTTGCAGTCTGTTCCCATTTCTTTCATTTTATCTTCTCAATATGCCAAAGATAAGACAGGTAGAAAATAGTATTTTTGCAACAACAAGGCAATTCAAAGCAAAATAGAAAGAATTGAAGGGTGGCTTGAGACTTTTGCACAGTTCTTTATGTTCACTGCTGATCTGGACTAAAGGAGTAAATTATGTAAATCTGACTTTCAGTTGTGTGCAAAAGTCAAGGAGTGCTGCCTGATCAAATGGACATGCGTTTGTTGATTTTCTGGGTGTAATTAAGTGCACATTCAACACATTTCTTCACATTTCAATGCACAATTACCAATTACCACAATTAACTAAAAAACATGAAATGAAGTCATAAAAAAGATACAGCACATTTTATGTTTTATTTTTTCCCAATACGTTAAATTCAACAAATAAATTACAAGTGTGCACTAAAATGTGTCTGTACAGCATGTGTCGTTATTTTCACTTAGAACATCGATAATTTGGCTATGTCTTGGTTTTTGTGACATCACAAAAGCAATTAAATTAAGACTAGGCTAGTTTTTGTATCCGTACGGTTGGAGCAGAGAATTTATGAGCTCAAACTACTTTACTACACAACCATTCAGGAATTTCCATTTTCCATGGCATAGGCCCTTTAAGTCTGCACAGATAAAACTGGAAACCCAAAAGCAGATCAGGTTCAAATACTTAATAAGCAGTATTCAACCTGACTAATTTGGTTATTTTGTTGTGAGGCCTCTTTTTACATCTTACTTGCTCACATTAAAATCAGTTTATTATTTCAGCTCAGTCTGAGCAGGCGGCTCTTTCAGGGTGTGCCGTGGTTCACTGCCTACTGAAGAAATAAATGACAGCTTAAAAGCACCATGTTGGAAGTAAATCACTGGAAAAGAGACCCATAAATCCAAAAGAAGCAAATATTACATGACCGAAGCACCTTTTTATTCCATGTGGGTGCGTTGGATTATGATTCTGAGACTGTGACTCATAACAGCACATTTCTTTATTTAAAGTTTAATGTTTAACGGAAACATTTTGTGAAAAATAACAGTTTCACTTTTTATGATTTAATTTTTTTTTATTTAACTAACTCTTATTTTATATGAATGAATACATGTTTCTGTTTTGTTTCTGAGAGCTGATTTTGGCTACCATGTGCTGGTTGATTGTGATTCTGGCTCCTAATAGCTGATTGGTTGGTTTTCTGTTTATTTAGAGCTGATTTGCTGGAATTCTGGCTACTGAACAGCATTTAAAACATCAAAGTGGGAGTGAAATATTTAATGCGGTTTTGTGTCGAGCAAACAAGTGTGTTTGTCTGGATATAAAAATATCACTTATAAACAAATATTTTGCACAAACACTTCATATGAATGCAATAATTTTGGATTTGCTTAGGAGTGCCATACAGCCCATAAGATCTCCAGCTCCAGTTCTGGAGTGCCAGGACCCAGAACCCTGCTCGAACACACCTGGTTTAATTCACCTGTTAATTGCCAGGTTTAGTGAATGTGTTTGAAGAGGGGAACCAACAAACTGTGCTAGAGTTGGGGCTCCCTGGTCTAAGAACAGACAACAGTTCTCTGGTCATAGAACCATTTTTTTGACACCTTAAAGGTCAGTCATGCGGAATTGTTTCCTGGTTTCCTCCCGGGCTGTTACACAAGAGATCTTTAAATACTGTGTGTGGTGAGCATGAAGAGGAGATACACACTATCACTGTTTACTCATGTGGAAAACATGAACCGGTTTGTAGTATGTAACTTTTGTGATCACACTGAGGTAAAAATAAAGACTAAAGCATAAAATATAAAAAGATTAATAAAACAATATAACGCTCTTTTAATACGTGAATCATAACAAGAGCAAACGGGATCATGACGACCCGGTGACTTTTTACGCAGATCATCTGAATCATTTCTAAACCACAAAACTGATCTCAGATCAGCGTAAAGATCCACACACACACACCGATGGACTCACATGAGCCTGGCCTGACTAATGCTGTCTGAGAAGCCGATATTGTGCTGCTAGACGCTGAGGTCACACAGAGGTCACAGAGGTTCAGGAATGATGCTTCAGGAGCTTCTGACAGCCCTCAGAGGGCAAAAGTGATATCAGGAAAGATCAATTCATTCCTAATGAGGTCACGCTACAGACCTCTCAAGTTAAGGAGGTGTATTGTCATTTCAGCCATACAGATATATAGTACACAGTGAAACGAAACAACAATCCTGCAGGACCATAGAGCAACACAAGAATAAAAACAGAAACACCACAAGACTACTCAAGTGCAGATAAGACAAAAGACACAGAGTGAAAAGAGAGCAAGAATAACACAAGAGCAACAAAACAACACAACAAAACATTTAGTGCAGTCGACAAAAGCAGCTACAGTACAGTTTAACTGAACACAGTATTATGACAGATTCTAGTTGTCAAGTATTCTAGTTGTTAAGTGTGCAAAAAATGCAGATATAGAGGAAGACAATTGTGCAAATCATGGCAGGACAGGACATGTGCAGTTTACTGTGTCAGTTGGGGTGTGTGTGTGTGTGTGTGTGTGTGTGTTCTTGACTGAGGAGTTTGATGGCCTGTGGGTAGAAACTGTTTAACATTTTGCCACTTGACACCTGGATGCTACAGAACCTTTTGCCAGATCGGAGGAGGGAGACGAGGGTGTGTGAGGGGTGTGTAAGGGAAAAGAGGGTGTGTAAAGGGTCTGTGAGGGATGTGTGAGGGAGAAGAGGGTCTGTGAAGGGTGTGTGGGGGAGAAGATGGTGTGTGAGGGGTGTGTGAGGGAGAACAGGGTGTGTGAGGGGTGTGTGGTATGGGCCTTGCGATCCAAATCGAAACAACCTCCATACCACACTGTGATGCAGCTACAGAGAATGCTCCCCACAGTTCCTTTGTAGAACGTGGTGAGGACTGGGGGTACACACTCCTCTGTCTCTCCTGGAAGTTGGTGATGGAGCAGGGGTTAAGGTTCCTTTTGAGGTTCCCCACGATGTGAGCACCAAGGAATTTGGTGGTCTGGACAGTCTCCATTGAGGAGCTGTTGATGTTCAACTAAGAGTGACCACGTCATACCTTCCTGAAGTCAACAACCATCTCTTTTGTTTCGTCCACATTCAGAAACAGGTTGTTGGCTCTGCACCAGTCCATTAGCCATCTCTTGTCATTCGTTTTTTTGGGTGCAGGACTGGGTCATCCTTCTGCCTGTGCCCAGGTCTACACTACCATTGTATTTAGATTCAGATCTTTCCTTATTTAGATTCAGATTCACGTTATTGTCTGACATGACATACAATGTGAAACAAAACCCAGACAATTAACAGAAAAAGATACATTCATAAAACAGAATTCTCAAAACAGAATAAAACTAGCTTGGCAATACCTAGACAAGGTAAAATTATACAATACTTAAAATCCTTTATGCTGTATGCATACTGGCTTTATGCTTATATAGTGGTGGTGACAATAATGGTAGAAGGATTTGTATTTGAAATGTTAGGAGTGGGAATGAAGGATTTAAAAAGTTGTGCAAGGGGTAATTGTTTGGGTACAGAGTACTTAGAACTGAGTTACCACTGTTATTTTATTTGCTTAATTAATGAAAACTATGATTGGTTCTTAACAGAGATGAAACTGAACCAAGACATGATACTGAAAGTAAGTTTTGGTTGATTTACAGCACTTCTGGTTCACCTACCATGACAGCACACTAGATCCATCGTTCTCTGCTTTTCCCCTAAACCCAGAGCAGCTCCTGAACCTGTCATCCAGTGCAAAGCTGTGTAATCAGATATGCCTTTTACCCCCCAGTCCTTCCACTAAAGAGTCACCTGAGTGCCTCTGACCTTCCTGCTATGTCTGGCAACAGAACACTCCACCACATGTTTACCTCCTGAGGAGAAGCCCCAGCCAGGAGACCATTAACCCTCCATACCATGCACTTAATTAACCCACCTGTCCAACTGCAGGTGACCTTTATCTCTTTGTCTGTATGTGTTCATTTCTACCCCTCCCTCGGAAACGCTGTAAATCATAACACTAACTGCTTCTATTGTCCTGCTGTGAGGACGGGATCTACTTCTGAGTCCTGGTTTCCTGCTCCTGCTCTGAAGGAGTTTTTCCTGCTACTGTCACCTCTGCCTCCTATCTGAGGGCTCAGATGTCTGTAAAGTTGAATCACAAGAACGGAAAATGGTCCAGTCTTCTATCCGAAGATGCTAAGTTCATCATTAACACGGTCATTTCATGTTAGTGGTGTGTGATGTCATGCTGCTGTTTTACACTCCTGTATATGTGTGTGCGTGTGTGCGTGTGTGTGTGTTTGCAACGGCAGTTGCATGCTCTCAAGACCCGGCTGAGTGGCTAGGTGTGATCACAAGTTTTCTGTAAAAAGGAAATATAGCTTAGATGCTATACGTTTCATGGTTTCTGGGACAGGAAATGCAGCGTATCATGAGTTTGAGCTGTTTACTAGGTCTCCTTTTGATTCTTCAGCGTTCAAAGTCACCACTAGACACAGGATCGACCATCTCTGAGGTCTCTTGCCCAGCTGTCATGGACTAGTTCAGCTGCCTTTGACTGTCCATGTGCGTACCCATCCTGCAGAGATTGTTGCTCAAAGCCCTCAAGACTGTTGTTCCCACTGCTGTGGACTGAAGACATTCCAAGCGCCACTCAAACTTCTGCTCACACTGACTCCAACTCAAACTACAACTTCTGACTAACTGTTCCTCAGAGACTCTAATAAAAACTGTCACTACTGACTCTCACTGTTCTTCCTCACGCAGACTCTAACACAAATTACCACTGCTGACTCTCACTGTTCCTCTTCTGTTAGCTAAGACTGCCAACTGCTCAGCAGTGATTAAGCCAATACACTAAGGCCTTTTTTTTAAATCTGATGATCAGGGGCCGAGTATCGATCATACAAAGTTTATACATTTTGGAATGAATATGGAGAGAAAGTGGAGTGAGCCACCTGGGGAATTAATACAGAACAGAATTCAAGCCCTTAGGGAGTAGCAGTGCATGTTTAATGAATAGAAAAACATGCATAACCACCATATTGGTTATTAATAAGGAAATTATCCTTGTTATCCTTGAGCTTGTTTGCAAATAGCTTTTATTTCTGCTCTGTCGCTTTTTTCCATCTGTTTTCAGGCATCCTTTATATGCACTTTTACTCATGCTGTGAGCTAAGCCCACCTTGTGACTAAGCCCCATCCTGTGACTAAACCCTACTCCATGACTAAGCCCTGTCCTGTAACTAAACCCTGCCCAGTGACTAAGCCCTACCTTGCAATTAAGCCCCGTCCTGTAACGAAGCCCCGACCTGTAACAAAGCTCCACCCTATGACTTAACCCCACCCTGTGACTTAGCCCTGCCCTGTGACTAAACCCTGCCCTGTGGATCAGCAGGTAAATGGGTAGTGTGGGGACTGAGACGTTGAGAATTTAAGTCTTACTTTGGACACACACTTTGTGTTTTAATTTTAACAAAATAGTCAGCTCACAAACTTCTGATATTTGAGCAGTGGAGCGTAATCACACTTTTCATTTTCTAACAGAAATAAATTCTATT
The DNA here is from genome assembly GCA_037577275.1 of Bryconaethiops microstoma. Classification (NCBI taxonomy): domain Eukaryota; kingdom Metazoa; phylum Chordata; class Actinopteri; order Characiformes; family Alestidae; genus Bryconaethiops; species Bryconaethiops microstoma. Next base: position 12,497 of record JBBJLS010085749.1, read on the forward strand.
GTTAGTTATCTACAAAGTGACATCTCTCTTACTCTTCCTCACTCTCCAGCGTCCACAAGAGAAGAACGGGTTCCTGTTTTGAGTCTCGAGTCTTCCTGACATTTCTTCAATGTTCCTCGTCACGCTGACCACAACACAAACTATCAATACTAACTCTCACTGTTCTTCCTCTCTTCACTACAGACTGCTAATAGCAGTAATAAAGTCTGTACCTTGAGGCTTGGGAATAAATACAGATAATATAGAATTCTGTGGGCGAGTCACCTTGGGAATTAATCTGGAGTGAGAGTGGAGGAGCAAATTACCTTTATAATGAATATCGAGAAAAAGGAAGTTCTTAAGATGTTATTAATGAATGCAGAAACATTTGAAACTTGCATTTAAGGTATTAATAAAGAGACAATACGTTGGTGTTGGTTAGAGCATTTTGAAATGAGCTTTGGTGCATTATTGCCAGTGGTTTTCTGCCATCCTTGACTTTATATACACTTTCTCCAGTTTTAGGGAGTTTTTTTCTTGCCTATGTTGCCCTCGGCCCATTCTCTAGGTGTTCGTACCCTAATTCTGTGAAGCTGCTTTCTAAAACATGTTTTAAAAATGCAATTTAATTGAACTGAATCACTGTATGTGTGGCACACCACAGGGCTTGTCGGTTCTCTGAGGTTAGAGTCTGTTAGATGTGTGAGTTGCTGTATGAGGGGCTTTACAGGGCTTTAATGAGATTCACTTTAAGAGCCTAATTCGAGCCTGCTGATTTTACTGTGAACGGGGCTGGAATGCCCATATTACACAACAGTGCTGCTCTGTTTTATGGGATGTTCAGAGAACATTTCATTACGTCAAAGAAACTTTGCTTTTTCATAAAAAAAAAAAAAATCTTCTGTCGTGACTCAGAGAAGCACTTTGCTGCATTCAACTTAAATGGTAATACAGATGCAGGTAATACAGATGTCTCCCCAAAGGTCGTTTCACACTGGTGTGCAGCGGAGGTGACGCGCTTTCTCACATGCCAGTGGAGAACGTGTGTGTGTGTGTGTGTGTGTGTGTGTGTGTGTGTGTGTGCATGTTATGTCTGTGTGGGAACACTCTGGAATTCAGCATATGCTGTTTTTTTTGTTGTTGTTTTTTCCCCAGAGACCCATTTTGCAATTATTTTTGGAAACATCTTAACGATACACAAATTATGTCAATCATTTTGTGAACAAACTGTAACCAACAGAACACACCAGCAAAGCTGCAGAGCCACATTAAAAACAACAGCTCAAAAATAGAAAACATTTTCCACAAGAAATGCAAAGCGTGCTTACCCAGAGCCTTAAGGACAACTACGATGTACCCCAGTTTTTGAAGAAAGACCAACATGTCCAAACTTTTGATGGTTGGTGGGATTTGAACTTGCAACACTGAGGTTGAGAGTGTGTATCTGATGATTCAGGGATGGTCAAAAACATGTGGAAAAAAATGGGATAGAGCAGAAACAAAAGCTCATTTCAAATCCAATGCCAGTGGATTGTTTCCTTATTAATAAAACACTGCAGTGTGTTAGGCTGATTTCAAAATGTTCACTCTCGATACTGACTCTCAAGGTGACTCGGCCCTCCACTGTCACTCCCTATACCTCACTACTCAGTCCCTGATAAATTTAAAAAAAGTTGTATACAAGCACATTAGAAGGGGTATAATGGGCGTTTTCAGAACTGTGCCAATATCTCAAGCAGCCTAGGATGAGGAACGGTGCCACAATTCACCAACAATCAAAATATTATAATAATAATAATAATAATGATAATAACAATAATTATAACAAAACTTAAGAAGAACGATAGTGTGATTGCTGATGCAAAGCACGTCATGTGAACTGGAGATTAGTGAATGTGTGAGATTAGTGACATGTCCAGTGTGTTGTTCCTCCTTTTGCCCTTTAAGTGCTGGGATAAGCTTCAGCACCACCCTAGTTAGGGTGATCCTCCCTCTACTCTATCACTATCTTCTCTCTCTAGACTCTCACTAGGAGTCCTGGGAACCTCTCTGGGATGGTAGAGTGGTTCTCCCTCTCCCCCATCACTCAGTATAATTGTCCTCTCTCTCTGGACTCTCACTAGGAGTCCTGGCTAGTGGGTGGAAAAGAAGATGACCTCATTGGGGGGAAAAAAATACAACAAAAACTAAAAAGACAAAGTGAACATAATAAGGAGCAATTTTGTTTAAACTGCAGAAGTGAGATCAGTTTCCGCATGACTACCATCAGTCTGTTTGGCAGGACTGATACTCATTTGGAATTTGCTGCTCATTTCTGCATTTTTGTCAAGCCTCAAGTCATCGGATTCTTCACACCTCAGCTAATCACACTCTGCCGCTTCTGCTGAAGTGGTGCTTGACAGATGTTGTTCTCTGACCATGTTGTGGGCTGCAAATGTTCACAAATGGCTCTCGACTACAAACTCTGACCTCCAGACCACTCCTCCTCGTTTCTCAACACTGATGGGCAACTGAGACGAGAAGTATCCGTTTCTGATTTCGAGTTTGTTTGACAGGTCCCACGGGGTCAGAGTGGGGGCAGGGAATGAGAACCACATGCACACACTGACACCCAGAGCACGTGCAGATTGCCGTGTTAGGAGCTGTGCCTTTGAAGTGCCGGCAAGAGACAAAGAACAGGAAGGGACCACGTTCTCACCTGTTCCATCAAAATTCTTCCCATAAAGACAGAGTCCGTTAAATTCAGGCTTTTAATAGAGAGTCGGTTCACTACACCTACCTTGTATCTGGCCATTTTATCAGAAACATCTTCCCCACAGGTGCACATTGTGGGTATACAGTTGCAGACTGAAGCCCATCTGTTTCTGTTTTGCGAGCCTTCCTCGACCCCGTCCATCATTTGAAATCAACTAACAAGAGACCAGCACTGAAGAGGCCTAATCAGTGTTTAAAAACATAACAAAACTGACATAGACATGACCAAAAGTATCCAGACAGTACTTCAAATTAGTCTGTGATTCGTTAGCCTGTGATTCGTTAGGCTGTGATTCGTTAGCCTGTGATTCGTTAGGCTGTGATTGGCTAATCTGTGATTTTTCAGGATCTGATTTGATTTGCAAACCACAGCAAACTGACTAAACTGGCTAATTTAGTCAGTTTGTTGATTAGGAGGCACATTTCTCAAAAAGATTCAAAACACCTCCCAAACTGCTGTTAGAAGATGTTATCAATGCTAGCCTGCAGCTTCTCAGCAGAGGGTCTGTCATTATAGCTTAATCAGTCTGAACACCAAGGATTAACTAATGCTATGGTGGAACTTATCATTTGACCTTTGACCCACACACAGTCCCCATGCAGCATGTTTCTCTTTTGCCATTCCAGAGAACATGTGGTGCAACTTAGACTAGAGCTTTTTCGCAGGTCAGAATAAGCTAAAACTGTAGAAGCTAACCCTTGGCCTCCACATCAGCAAAACGTGCCTGGTAGTGTTTCAGCCTGGGCTGTGCTGAGCTGATTTCTTCATATTTTGCTTCCAGAGATCCAGACTTTCTTGTAATTTTAATGTGGTCTTGAGGATCAGTTCTCCAGGCTTCCTGAAGGACTTTCAAAGACTCTCACCTTCAGTGCAGACCCTGAACCTGAACAGTTTCAGAGAAGTGTTTTTGTTTCTTAAACTACACAGTGACCTACATATGAATGACTGATTAAAAGCAAAATATGCAGAAATGAGGAGTGGCTCAAGTCTTTTGCACAATACTGTATGTTGTGCTATTGTTAAATCAACTTCCTGAATGTTTCCCTGTTCTGCTGCTGCTGGGAGGAAAAGGGAGGCTCACATAACACAGGCTTTGGCAGCTATTTACAAGGAGCTGCTGGTGACTTGAACAGTTTTAATGTCGCCGCACTGGCCACCCACAAAGTGAGGTTAAGAGATGTGTGTTTGTGTTGATACTGTAGAAATGTGTTTTTGTCACCACTTTTATGGTTTGACTCTTTGTTGAAGAAATACTTTCTCAAACTTTATAAAATTCAAAAAAGAAATAAATATACGGTACTGTGTAAAAAATTTAATTTCTCATATTTTGCTTTTAATCATAATGATTTTTTTAATGCCTGTCATGAATCTTTTGCACATTGATTAGATTAAATAAAAGAACTGGGAACAAATATTTAACGGAGACAGGCTGCAAAGTGCAGCATTCAGCACCAGCAGTATACTGATCACCGCCTGATCTTCTGGAATCATCTGCACCTGTTTCTTCACTGGTTCAGGACTTAAGTTAGATGTGCTTTGTTCTGCTTGATTCACTTTGTAGGTTAACAAACAAAAAATATTCCTGGTCAGGTTCAGGGACTGGACTGAAATTAAGGGTCTTTGAAAGTCCTTCAGGAAGCCTGGAGAACTGTTCCTCTTGATTGCTTTAAAAATACAAGACAATCTGGATCTTCAGAAGCACTATATGAAGAAATGTGGGGTGACTTCTGCATTGTACTCTGTATTCAGAGTGTGTTATTTAGAGGCATATTTATTGTGTGAAAGGCCAGCAAGGACTTTCGAAAGATCCCAACATGTCCCAAAAGATTCTTGGTAGGTTGAATGGGATTTTTACGCTTTGGGGCGGTAGACAAATTGCTGAACTGAGTGTTTTAGAACAGGGAAAGCACTAAATAAATTAGGATACAGATCACATCATAAGCCTGTGCTGTTGGATGAGGCCAGTGACAATCCTCTAAATGTGTCGTGACCCCTGTCACTGCTTCTGATTCTATCTGCCTTCATTGTTGTTGCCCGATCCCTCTGTATTGTTTTGTACACTGTCCCTACGGTAAGGCAGCAGGATGAGGCTTCCGGCCATTGTTCGCCCGCTCAGCAGATGCTGAAATGTGTTTTGGTGAAAGAGCCTAGATTCCAAGTCTTCGGGGTTCAACGCCACTGCCTTATTTAGCTTCCGCTGCGAGGAGTGTGTTCTGTTTCCGTACTTGGGCCATGCTTGGCACCCTCGTATTGCACTAATAGGGCAGCAGTAGCACTTTATTTAGATAGACGTCCTGGATGCTTTAATTAATGCTGTGGTATTTTGTCAGTAATGGAAGGGAGAGTGTGAGGTCATTAAATAAATGGAGTGTCTTCTGGGTGGGGAGTGTAAATCTCCAGGACACAAAACAGACACTGTTATTTTACATCTGTATTAACTCTTAGAATGTGAGTCCGCAGTGCAACAAATGGCAAAATGTCATCATAAAGCAAGACTGTTCCTTATATGGAAGTTCCTGTGTTTTGTGTCGATGTTCGAAGGTGTCACATGTAATGCTGAGCTTTGTTTGGTGTTCCTATGTCACCTAAAACCACAGTTATTGTAATTTTAAAAACGTGTAATATTAATAACCACTTCTGGGGTTTTAAAAATGACAGCACACGCAAATTAACACATTTATTTGAGGTAATTGAACCAGGAACAACTATCAGGATAGTCTCCACTCACAAGTGAAATCTATGGGCAGGGTGGGTCCTGAGAGCGGTGACATGCAGGGCAAGGGAGCAGCAAACAGCAAGTGTCTTTTACACTGTTTTTATGTGTTGAAATCAGACATGCTCTGAGTTCTAATGGTTAATTAATTAATACTGTGGTATTTTGTCAGTAATGGAAGGGAGAGTGTGAGGTCATTAAATAAATGGAGGGTGTTCTGGGTATGTAACTCTACACTGTTTTATCTGTTTTAAGACATGTAGACTCATTGTCATTTTAAGATATCTAGACTCACCAGCCTTTTTCCACCAGTAAGCCGTGTCCCGCCAATGGTCAATAGTGGTATGGCAAGAGGGCAAACTTTGTTACTGTCCTTATAAACTGAACCAAATCATTAAGTATGACAAATAGTGTTATTGTGAGTATTATTTGCCAAACTAAAACATTTTGGGGTGGCACAATTACATAGCTGACACAGTTAGGTAGTTATGTTTATATTACTAGTGCAGGTCGAAGTGAAACATTTCTCTTTTTAATGGCTATTAAATGATTTTTTTCAGATTTCTTTGGCGATTTGTTGAAACAGGGAAGCAAAACCTGAGAAGCTATAAAGATTGTGTTCTATTTTTGTAGATTTTATCAGTCAGGTCTGTTACTTACTCTGTGGCCAACAGAAGATTTAGCATGATCACATTTTACATAATTAAGTTGTAATTATTTCAATTCAAATTGAATTAGGTATCCACAGATTCAGTGGTCAATTTCTCCCATAGATCAAATTGTATCCAAAGTGTTCTCCAATTGATGAATATGTACCAGTGCTGTTCTCCTAAAGGTTTATTTCTATCCACGCTATTCTCCAATTGGTCGATTTTTATCCACACTGTTCTCTTATTGGTTGATTTTTACCCATACTATTTTCTAACTGGTGGATATTTTTTTAGCCATAATGTTCTCTTATAGGTGGATTTGTACCCACACTGTTCTTCAGTTGGTGGATTTTTAGCCATGCCGTTGTCCTATTGGTGGATTTTAGCACACAGTAACACACATTGTCTTTAGCACAACCAAATTATATCACATATCAACTAAAACATATGTTCCCATGCCTCTATATTCTAAAATCTAACATCAGGTCACCTCACATAAAAATGCAGTAATGCTTACTTAAACGCTCAGTAAACCTAAATAGGTTACAAAACACAGGGCAAAATGTGCTGGAACACTGGCATATGCAGCAATGATTCATAAACAGGAATGAAATGGGCAAAAGCCTCATCAAAGATACAGGCAATGTCTGTGTTGGTATTGGAAATCTCAGGACCAGGGGCAGGCCGCACACATGCCTAACAAGTGGGACCTGCACAAAACTACCACATAAGACACCAGAGATTCGCCTGCCGTGCACAAACCTGCCAAGGGAGGCCTATGTCAAGCAAGGCCCATCCAAAACCTTGCAGAGGCCAGCACACCTCAAACGAACAAGGTCCCAGAGGGCAGCGAACAAAGGAGCACTGGGGTCCAGAGGCACGTAGTGGGTAACACTGGTACGCCTACATTTGTAACATAATTTTAAAAATTGTGCCAAAATGTAGACTGAAAAGAGAATCTCACCTAAAGACTTGACTAAAAACTCATATAACCAATGCAAGCATTCTCTACTGAACAGCCAAAACCTCACTATTACCCTAATCCTTACCTTATTATATATTTATGAGTATCATCAGGCCCTTAGACCCATAGAGGGATAGTCAAGGGTGACTCATTCTCAACAGAAAAGGCTATTCACCAACTGTACATTTAAATTTGGCCAATTTACTGACTGAGGGAGCAGTCCCGCTGGAGCCAGTTACAGCTAAGTGGTGTGCAAATGCCCAAAGACACCATCAGAGCCTGAACCCTTGACCTTAAGAGTTATAACCAAGGTCTCCAAGAGCAGTGAGCTATCAGTCTGCAGAGCCACTGAGGTCTCTCTAGCGCTTTACAAAGAGCTACAGGATACACAAGGCCAGCTGTTTTGCATAACATTGCTAACAATGATTGTGTTGAATACATTAGCAGTTCTGCTAGTATTGCTAACGACATGCTATCATTCATAAGAATGAATCAGTATCATTCCAACAAACTGCTATCTTTACTTCACACCAGTCCCAGTTGTCTTGTACTGAACCTGAGCTTGATTGTCCCTCCCCCTCCCACTCCCCCAATTCTGGTCTTGTGGCCTGCGCTTACACTGCGCTTAACAGACCTGAGTGCATTTACTTCCTCACATCCCTCACTGCTTTCTCTTTTTGATCCGGTGAGCTGCCGATTTACGAAGCGTCCCATACCTTCAGACATTGAACCCACAGGGTTTTCAGCTCCTCCTCACGTCCTTCAGAAGCTCTTTGGGCCATAAGCATGAAGTCAGTTGTCTGTTTTACCAAATATCTTATAGTTTCTTGTAGAGGTTGACCGATTATATTTGGACATTTTTATATAATTGGCATGGCCGCGCATATTAAGGCAGATTAATAGACATGCACATTTGGCAAAATTATTAAACACCGTATTGATTAGATACTTTCTCTCTCTCTCTCTCTCCAGCATCATCGTTCATCATACTTAAAGACAAAGTTGCTCAGGAGGATGAAGAAAACTAAACGCTTAAATGAGTGGTTCCACTTAATGATTGTTAAGTGTCAATGCCGTTATTTTTTTTGCAATCACTGGATTATGACTGTTTGGCTTGAAAGTGTGTCTGTCAAGCAAAATTATTTTTATATTATTATTGTTTATTCTTTTATACTTAATAAATGTGTTAAAAAAGAGTTCAATAAATGTTTTTTTAAGTTGGGAATTTTAGTGGAATGTTCATATTTTATGAGGTGGTGGGGAAAATGACCAAATATTGCCTCCCAAAAAAATAAAAACAAAAAAAATAATCAGCGTCACAAATCGGCCATCAGCTGACCCTGATTTCTAAATATCAGCATCAGCCATAGAAAAACCCATATCGGTCGACCTCTAGTTTCTTGTGTGTTGCGTCATGTTGGTTCATCCTCATCTGAACAAATTTTCTCTGTAGTCCAGAGTCTCCCTTTGTCTCCATGTGTGTTAAATCAGATCACACAAGATGCAAAGCAAGTACAGGTGAACAGAACCCAAGAATAACTGAACCAAACCCAAGTCCAGCTGAACTAAGCCCATGCCCAATTGAACCAAGTCTGAGTCCAACTGAACCACATCCCGCGTGCAGCTGAACCAAACCCAAGCCCAACTAAACCATGCCATACAATGTGTTAAACTTTAATAATAAACAGAATAAAAATGGTCTAAAATTGCTTCCTTTTAAAGTTTTTGTTTCTTCAAAGTTATTGTTTAGGAGGTACAAGGTTTTGTTCCCACAACGACGATTTGCACTTCTTTACCTGAATGTAAGTCTGTCTCATTCATGAATATAGGACCTGTAAAATTCACCCTATCATATCTTGTGTTTTGTGACTGTCTTTCCCTGTTTCCTTGTCTATGTTGTTGTTTAGCCCTGCCATGCGTCTGTGTTACCATGTGAGTTTGTTCTTGTTTTGATGTTGGTCTCCACCCTAGTCCCATCTTCTCCTTAGTGCTTGCTTCTGGTCTTGTTCTTGGCTCCTCCTCTGCCCAGGTGTTTCCTGTTGTCTAGTTAGTATATATAGTCAGTCTGTTTTTTCAGTTCTCTGTGTTTGGTCCCTTTTAGCTTCTTGACTCATATTTGTTGTGTATTTCTCTGTTCAGTTTTTGCATGTTCAGATTTGTTGAGCCTTGATTCTTAGTAATTTCCCTGTTAGTTCTGCATTTTGTTTATTTCTGTTTAACATCCATCCTGGTTCCTGTTTTTCTGATAAAAAATCTCTTTTCCCATCTACATACTGCTCCACACCTACCATGTCACCAGTATGGGCAGTGATGGTACACTTGGTTTTGGAAGCTTAACGGGCATTCAAACAGTTTATTCTTTATTCTTTCTTTAACTCATAGTCTCTAATCTCTCCTCAACTCCCATAAGCTGCAGAACAAGATGGACAATGGTCTTTTCTTATGAAATCATTTAAAATGATAACATATGTAACAATGAATAATGGTTACACAACTGACAAGCAAGCTTATCTCTGTTGCAAATTGTTTTGAACTAATATTCCCTTAAATAGCCAAAGCCTGTAAATCAGTGACACATGTCGAACGTTGTAGAGCAGAAAGTGCACTTTTACAAGCCCTTTGGGTTTGATTTTTGGGTGTAGAAGAGCAAATTTTTGTGGGGACTAAATGTTCCCAGGATGAGGAAAGCAGTAACATTTAGTGGCTGCAGGGACATTAATTCACTCTCCATTACTTTTTTGCCCTAAAACTGCTTTTAACATGCCAAAAATCATGCCAACACACACCCACACTCGCTAACAGGGGCAGGTTGGGGGAGTAAGTGTATCCCCCAGTCCCTCCCTGCAGGGGGCACAGGTTATAGACCCACTGCTGCGGGGTCACAACTAACCTGACTCAGGAAATGACTCCAGTATGGGCCGTTTAAAGTCCTCTAGAATGATTTACACCTCTATTCAGACCTCCTTGCAAAAGATTATTCATGCTGTTTAACTGTTGGTGGTTTTTCATCCACTATGTTCTAAGATTTTCAGATTTTTTGCCAAAATGTTCTTCTGGTGATTTTTTGCCATGATGTTCTCATATTGGTGAATTTTAACCATCCTGTTTTCCTATTTGTGGATTTTTAGTGAAAGTGACCATTCTGTCATGCGTGAACAGCACTAAATTCTTCCTCTGCATTTAATACATTCACCAAGTGAAGCAGCAGGCAGTCAGGAACACAGCGCCCAGGCAGCAGTGTGTGAGGATGGTACCTTGCTCAGGGTACCTCAGAGGTGCTTAGCAGTCTTGGGAATCAAACCCATGACTTCCTGATGGCAGGGCAAACACCCTAACCACTAGCTCACTCGTGCTGTTCTTCTGTTTGTGGATTTTAGCCATAATGTCCTCTTATTGGTTGATGTTTCTCCATGATTTTCTCATGTTAGTGTATTTTTAGCCAGGCTGTTCTTGTATCCACATTGTTCTTCTATTGGTGGATTTTTAGATATGGATGTTATTTTTAACTGGGGGATTTTGAGCCATGATGTTCCCTTACTGATGAGTTTCTCTGTAACTGGTCTTAAATACAAGTCATTCTTTTTTAGTCTTGTTTTGGGATGAAGTCCTTGCCATATTGACAATTACTGCAGTGGAAACAACAGCATGTCCTCCTATCACCCACCTCCAGAAACCCTTGGCTGGCCATTCCAGCCCATTCCTGGCGTGGGGTCCGTCTCCAATGTACAGGACAGACTCCGGACCGGCCGCTGTGTGTGTGTTGTTTTAAGGCCATCAGGAAGTTTATCTGAAGGATTATTTTAAAATGATTGAATGGAAAGTTATTAATTTGCACCAATCTGCTCTTCCGGCTCCACTGTGGATCAGATATCAGCCACTTCCTGTTACATTACAGACATTACAGTCTCTCTGTGTGTGTGTGTGTGTGTGTGTGTGTGTGTGTGTGTGTGTGTGTGTGTGTGTGTGTGTGTGTGTGTGTG
>JBBJLS010085756.1:0-23535 GCA_037577275.1 Bryconaethiops microstoma
CTCGGACCTGGACTTTGTAAAGCTGCTTTGTGACAACCTGGTTGTAAAAAGCACTATATAAATAAAATTGAATTGAACTGAATTATCGAACTGGTTGGATGCATACACCAAGAGAGGTGTTCAGTTGCCAACTACACTGTCAAGTTCTGAACTATAGCTGCTGAGAGTGGGTGGAACTCACAGGTGCTAATGAAAGTCTACTGTTAAGGTCTTAGTAAAGAGCTCAAAGACCAGCCCCACAACCTCCTGCCTCTCTTGTTGCTCTAACTGAAGTCTCACTTTGCCTGGATAACTGCCTACGGTAACACTGACACACTTGGGAGGCTGAGTGCTCCCATAGCACCTCAGTCAGAGACTGCTCCACCCTGACATCTGAACACACAGGTGATTCACTGCAACCTATGTAGCTGGGTCACACATGGCTGCCCTAGGTGGCATGAGAAGCCCACATGTGGGAGAGGCAGTGCCTATACTGTGGCTCACCGAGTCGCCTATGCCACTCTTGTCCCGAGCTTTCGGTAAAAGGCTACTTTTCCAGACTTTGAGGGTGTACCCACAGCAGAGGGAGCCCATACAAGCTTTTGTGGAATAAGTTGCAGTTGGCAACTTCATTGATGCCACCCTTGTGGTCAAGCTGAAGTTGTCCTATTTTCAACCTGGCCCAATGTACCCCCTGTCCACTATTGACTGTCTGCACGTCAATTGGTTGACTAATTCAGTGGCAGTCTGGGATCACCACTGTCAGCGGTTATGCCTGGGAGTATCTACCCTCACATTCCATGTCCCTTCTCCACATTTATGCTCACCTGAGCAATCCCAAGTACCTTCTGAGTACTGGGACTTCAGAGAGGTTTTCAATAAGCAGAAGGCCCAGCTCTTCCTGCCTCACAGGCTGAATGAATGTACCATTAATCTCCTGCTTTGGCAGTACTCCCACTAGGGCCTGGATTTTTTTATTCAGCCCCGAAAAGAAGGCCATAGTAGAGAACATCCAGGATTCCCTGGCACTTAGTTTCATGTGGCCGTCCACCTCACCAGCAGGAGCTGGATATTTTTTTGTGGGGAAGAAGGATGGGCAATCTGCTCATGTATCAATTATTGAGGCCTGAATAAGATAACGCTAGGCACCGTGAGGTCTTGAGGGAGGCCATAGACAAGTACACCTTCATTTATTTGGACAACATTCTTATTTATTGTAGGTTGGTGGGCAAACATGTCCAGCATGTCAGAAGGATACTCCAGCTGCCCCTGGAGCACCACCTGTACATAAAACCAGAGAAGTCCACATTCCATGCACAGTCAGTAACATTTCTTGCATTCATTGTTACTAAAGGCCAATTGAGCATGGATTGCTCTAAGGTGAAGGCAGTGATAAGCTGGCTGTGCCCCATCTCGGTCTGCCAGGTGAAAAGCTTATTGAGTTTAGCTAACTTCTTCCACTGCCCTCACTAAGAAATCCACAGAGGGGTTTCAGTGTACACCAAAGGCCCATAAAGTCTTGGATGAACTTAAACAGCATGTCTCCACAGCCCCGGTCCTACTGTTCCCAGACCCCCAATTGCTTTTCATTGTGAGTGTTATGTTTGATGTGGGCATAGGTGCTGCACCCCTGTGCTTTTTACTCATGGTGCCTGACCCCCACAGAATGCAACTATGACATCAGTGACAGAAGATTTTAGCAGTTAAACTGGCTTCAGAGGAGTGGGGCCACTGGCTTAAGGGGGCCCAACACCCATCTGTGGTTTGGACTGACCACAAAAACCTGGCATACATTGACCAGTCCAAATGCCTGAACCTGTGCCAGACCAGGTGGACAGTCTTCTTTGCCAGGTTCCATTTCACACAATCCTACTGACAGGGGTGCAAAAAAAATGCTAAATCAAACTGGGGTCTGCCACCCACAGTAGTCGTCCAGTGCTCATCATCCCTCTGGCTCCAATCCTGGCCCCAGTTTGCTGGGACGTGGAAAGGCCCGTTAGAGCCACATTTCAAAAGGAGTCAGGCCAAGGTGGCGGTCCCCCAGTTTGGCTTAATGTTCCGGACTTGGTCAGGACCAGGATTCTTCAATGGGGGCACACCACATGTCTGGTCAATTGCTCAAACAGGAAGTGCCCACACTCTGGAATTTATTCAGAGATGGTTTTGGTGGCCCCATATGGAGTCAACCATCTGGGCTTTTATGGCAGACTGCCAGGTATGGGCTTGAAATAAGGACTCCAAGGTCAAACCCATAAACCTACTCCATCCCCTCCCAACCATGGTCACAGCTGTCCTTGGACTTAATTACGGGCCTACCACATTCAATGGGTAACTCTGTGATCCTGGTGATCATTGACCACTTCTCAATGGTCACCAAGTTTGTGACCCTGCCCAAAATACCCTCCACCAAAGAGATGATCGAACTTCTGCTCCAGCAGATGGTCTGGGTATGTGGCATACTTGTTGACATTGTGTCTGAGGGGCATTAACCAGACAGGGAGCACTCTGTGGGCAGTTGGGGGCGTTGCTCAGTCTCTCATCTGGTTTCCATCCTCAGTCCAATGATCAGACAGACCACATAAACCAGGAACTGGAGAGCACACTCTGGTGCCTGATTTCTTCCTGCTCATCCTCCAGGGCTGACCACCTATTCTCAGTGGAATATGGGATGTCCATTTGAGTGCTAGTTTAGCTATGCTCTGCCCGTCTTCCCTGAACAGGGGGTGGACACGGGGGTGCCGGCAGCGTAACGATTCATCTTTCGCTATTGCCAGGTGTGGAGGAATGCTTGAAAGGTTGCTACTGCAGCCTAAAAATGGGCAGTTAATCACTGACATCGGTCTGGACCCTTCCTCCAGCCAGGACAAGAAGTTTGGCTCTATGCTAAATGGGGCCTTTAAAGCCACCCCCCTGCAAACAGCTGGCATCAGCTGTACCTATGAATGGCCCTTTGTAGCCAGCATTCACACTCAGACTCATAGATGGATCTTTGTGTTACACAAGCAATGACTTTAGCTGGTAAACTCAGTACTGAGTGAGTACTTGGTACTCTGTGCAAGCTCAGCACTGTTGTAGTTAAGGATGGGTTTTTTTTTCCTCCCATGAATGGACTGGCCAGTTTCTCTCCTGGCAGCCTAAGGCCATCTGAAGTGTTAATCTTCAGTTCCACCTTGGTGGCGCAGCAAGTAAACGCAGTAGCTTAAAGGTCTGGCCACTGTATTCTTGAGTCATGGTCACTGCAGGCTCAAATCTCGGCCATGGCGTGTCTGATTCTTCACATCCACCTCAGTATCTTTCTGTATGGACAATGCAGTATTCCTTATATATTATTATATATAATTATTTTGCTGTAGTAATGAGTACCTACATGAATTATCTGGTACACACCAACATTAAAAATGTTCATTGTATCTCGGCCATGGTTTTGAGAGAGGGGGACTGGAGGGGCGGGGTGTGCCCGCGTAGAGGTCTGGGTCTCAGGTGGGGGTTTGGAGGGGGATTGTTGTGTGAGCCGGGGTCTCTGTCTCGGCATCATTCTGGGGGAGGGGGGTTGGGGGGTGCGCGCTGGGGTTTATGTCTCAGCATGGTTCTGGGGGTGGGGGGGTGCGTGCAGTATGAAGTCACACACTAGGTATGCATTTGCGCTGTGAAGACTGAAAACTGGTGCGCATTTTGCATGCCACTTACATCTATGCATGCTTGCGTAGCACTTATATCAACCCCTGATTACTATGCATTATTCTGCTCAAACAGTACACAAATCATATCATATATGCTGTTTGTATATTGATATTTATGGTAAAATATGTACCTAGTATTAAGAAACATTCTTGTCTAGATTTAGTCTGTGCTTGTGGTGTCTACTTGACTGTATCTTCTTCATCTGGTAAGCTAGTATTTTCTGTTGCTTAACTGCTTAACTGTTGTGTACTTAACTGTTGTACTGCTATTTTTGCTCTCCACTTTGACTTTTTTGTTCTAGATTGCTACTTTGTTTGTTGTGTGCTTTTTTTTGTTTGTTTATTGGCTGCCTTTGGTTAGCTTCATTAGCTTCATTAGCTTCATTGCAATCAGCTAGATAATTCTCACCTGGTGTTAGGGAGTGTTCTGCAAATAGGGTTAACTGGTGATGTGCTATTGTTGTTACAGGGAGCTCTTTGGGTGATGCACAGTAGTTGCGGTTTGTTAACACAGTAAAGCATGTTGGCATAAACACGTGTCTCCATCTCATCACTGTTTAGAACTAGGCTTGGCCTATGTATCTAAAATAACATGGTGTCAGAAGAAACAGTTTAAGAAAAAAAGAAGACGAAATAAACCTGACTCAGTTATCGACGACTTGAAAAGAAAAAGAAAAAGGGTTGTGGAAGGGGCAGCCCTGCCAGCACCGCTAACTCTGCCACAGTTAGCCCCGCTAGGCAAGTTTGACTTCAGCAACATCAATGAATGACCAAAGTGGATGAAACGTTTTGAGTGCTATAGGATAGCTTCAGGATTGCACAAGCAATCACAGGAATTTTAGATAAATGCATTCATGTACGTGGTGGGAGATGATGCCAAAGATGTCATGAACATGCTACCATTAACTGAGGCACAGAAAAAGTCATACAAAAACATCACAGAAGCCTTCAAACAAATGTGTTGACAAACAAAACATAATTAACAAGAGGGCACGGTTCAACAGCAGTAAAAAAACAGCAGCCAGTGTTACGCGGGAAAGAGCAGGTGACAAGGAATGTCAAAGCTATACAGAGAAAGACTAACAGAGGGTCAAGGGCAATTAAAGAAAGGTGCCAGCTAAAGACTCAATGGAGGGAGAGTCAACGGGATGTGGCAGACGTGGAAATTTAAGGAAACATCCATGAAAAGACTGTCTCGCTCGAGATACTGAGGTGTCACAAAAAGGGTCACTATGCTAAGAAATGCAAGACCTACGGAGAAGCTCATGATGCTACAGAGGCACAAATAGAAAGTAACAAGGATGACTTTGCCTTTCTGGGAGAAATGTCTTTAAGTGGGACTAGTGAGTGGAATGAACAAACTACAGTTGACTGGGAAAAAACTGCTTAAAATGGACACTGTGACAGCAATTCCAAGCAGTACATTCTCCCTCAAAAGACATGGAACTCTTCAGCCCCCAAGTAAAGTGTTGTATGGGCCCGGAAATCACAGACTAGAAGTAAAAGGATGATTTAACATTAAGCTTAACATTAAGAATAGAGCAATTGTGCTAGAGATTTATGTGATTGAAGGACTGTCTAAACCCCTATTGGGCCTCCCTGTAATCGAAGCTCTTACTTTGATACAGGGCCTCCACATTATTAAAGTCGAACAGCAAGATATTATAGCCCAGTAACCCACAGTATTTTGTGGTTTGTGGAAATTAAAGTAGCCCTACAAGAGCCAGGAGCTGCTCCATATGCACTGTTTTCTCCACGGTATGTGCCACTGCCAATGCACTACAAAGTATGAGCAGAGCTTAAACACATGTAGGAGATGGGCATCATGTCTAAAGTGACGCAGGCCACACCATGGTGTGCGGGTACAATCATAGTGCCCGAGGCTGCGGGCAAGATAAGACTGTGTGTAGACCTGACACATCTGTATAAGTGGGTGTGCAGAGTAAGTCTCATCCTGCCAGTGGTAGACCACACTCTAGCCATGCTCGCCAGGGCAAAGGTGTTTACAAAGCTGGTGGAGAACTGTAATATCTGTTCACCACACAGGGCAGAGTACAGAGAGCCCTTGATGACCACCCCTGTGCAAGACAGACCCTGGCAACGGTTTGGTACAGGTTTATTCTTTTGGGAGAAAAAGTCCTACTTGCTTGTAGTCGATTACTTTTTACACTACATTGAAGTGGCCCACCACTTTATGTCAGCTAATACAGTCAATGCAGCCTTAAAGGAAGTGTTCAGCAAACATGGAATTTCATAGACAGTTGTGTCTGATAATGGGCCACAATATAGCGGGGCTCTTTTCAAAGACTTTGCCAAAGAATATGGCTTTACACACATTACCAGTGGCCCAAAATATCCACAGGCAAATGGAGAAGCACCACAGCTTCTGGTACACCTAAGACCAAACATCAAAGGAATCAGGACATTAGAGAAATGGGCAAAGGAGAACCTACAGTGTACCTACAACCGCCGTCATCGAGCCTGTCTGCTTCCAACACTGTCCAAACCTCAGAACTGTCCAAAAACACCCTGACCATGACAATACACCATGTGTAACATCCTCAGGCAGAGTATCACACTCCCAAGCATTTGAATGTATGTATTGTAATGAGATTAAAGAAAAGAGAGGGTGGTGGGGAAGAATGCAGGATGGAGTGGATGGAGTAAAAGAAATTGCATTTTTTATGTTCTGTAAGGATGTTTTAAGAAACAGGAGTAGAAAAAATGTGTTTTATGAAGATTGCTTTAAAGATAAATGTGAATACAAGTATCAGTTAAGAGAGGCTATTAGTGTCAGTTACCCACTGTAAAGGATAACTGAGATTTTCACTCAAAAGGGGGAGGCGTTCTGTGAACAGGGTTCACTGGTGATGTGCTATTGTTGTTACATGGAGCTCTTTGGGCGACGCACAGTAGTTGCGGTTTGTTTACACAGTAAAGCGTGTTGGCATGGACACATGTGTCTCCGTCTCATCACTGTTTAGAACTAGGCTTGGCCTATGTAACAGGGAGGTCAAAGGGAATTAGTGGTAGTGGCTTACACTCACCCAGAAGTATTAAATGAGAAACATTCGGTTTCACATTCTGCCGGTTGTGCTTTCTGGGAAGGGATCCTCATACTTTCAACTTCTACACTCAGCTAAGTATCCTTTCTTCTCTATCCTATTTTATTCTTCCTTGTTTTTTTATTTATTACCACTACAGAAAATGTACTTCAAACCTACTGAGAAGATACATTCCCCATCGGCGTGTGAGAAACCACAGTAACTTCTCTGAGTTTTTCTCAAAGACTTTACATTGTTAAAGACATGTTGACAACTTTCAGTCCACACATATAGACATCCTTTCTTTAACGAATTAGTCAAAAGTAGCACCACAGTGGAAAAATTCTTGCAAAAAAGAACGATAACACCCTGCCATACCAAGAAACCTGCGTAATTCACGCCTGGTTTTGGGGACAGGAAAATCAACAATTACCCGTACCTTATCCCCCAAGGCACGGACTTGACCCTGTCCAACTTCTTTACCTAGATATCTAATTGTGGCTTGACCAAACTCACATTTAGTATAAAGCTGTCCAGATCGTACTGGCCTGAAAAACAGTTAAAACAAACTCATCAGTGAGCACTGCTGCATCAGAAAGAGTAGCAACTTTCTGCTCATTTAAGTGAACAACAATACCTTCGGGCAAACAATTCTTAAAATCCTCCAAAAAGATTAACTCCTTAAGCTGATCCACTGAAATTACTTTAGAAGCACTGCACCATTTTTCAAACAAGAAGTTTGGTTGGCAGATTTCTCATGTGAGCAAAATTTCTGTCTATACGCCTCTGGGACAAGCTCATGAACTTGCAATACAGCGGGTTTAACAACCTCATAATCCAGACTTTGCTGTATACTTAATGCAGAGCAAACCTCTTGTGCTTTGCCTACTAACTAACTTTGCAACAGTAAGGACCACATGTCCTGTGGCCAATGTAAGGTTGCTGCCACATGCTCAAAAGCGGTAAAATAAGAGTCAACTTCAGACTCTCTAAAAGGAGGAACAAGAGACACATGCTTGCTAACATCAAACACTGGGTGTGGAGAGGTAGATGGCCCAGATACAGTCGGCCACTCACATCTCTGCATTTCAAGCTGCAGAGCGTGCACTCGCAACCGTTGTGTTTCTTGCTCCTGTTGCTTGATGGCAAGCTCCAGTTTTTTTAATTGAATAGCCCCAAGTACATTGGCAGACATACCTTGACTGTGCACAGAAGCTCCAGAAGATCCAGGGTCTGAGCTATGAGATGACTGCAAGGAACCCATGATATCCCTCCCAATTGAAAACTCCCCCACCTCCCCTGCAGCAATGCCCAGATCCCCAGCATCAGGCACAGCAGGTAACTTCCAATCCTCAATTAGCCAGTCAACAACTTTGTTCCACAACTCATCTTTTCTACCAGAGTGCAACGCTGGTATATCATAAAACTCAGCTACAGAAAACAGATCAGCCTTTTTACACATCTGCAAAACCCAGAACAAAGGCATCCAGTGTAAATTCCATAGCCACAGCAACACCAAAGCAATACAGCAAAGCAACTACAAGCATAGCACTATCCCGGATGAGCCCCCAGTTGTTACAAGTTAGTCTAGGCTCTGGCAAACCCCATACGAGGGAGAGAGTGAGGTTTATATATGGATTGATATCAGGAGAGTGCCACACAAACTATACCAAACACGAATTTCAAATTGCAGTGTTTTATTTGCATCACCAAGCCATCTCTCCAGGGACAAACCCCACAATTAATTCCACCCCACAAATAAACTAAACTAAAAGAAATGAAAAACAAATACAAGATCCTGAATTTTCTCCAAAACCAGGAAAAAACATGATGACAAACAAAAAGGCGCTTACCCCCATTCCAGCAAAGGTGAGCTTACATTTCTTTTTTATAAAACCAAACCAGCTAGCTTATTCAGCACAACAAACTCCAAACGAAGGTCACCACTCCAGTTCTCTGTCTAGAGATCTCTCTCTCTCCTTGCAACAATACCATAACACTTCCCCACCAAGGTACATGCAACAATACCGTAACAATGAACTGGACATCCTCCTAAGCTCATTTTCAGTTGACCATTTGAGGATGAGCAGTACTGAGTAAGTAATATTTGACCTTGTATTGATTGGGAAATATTTAGGAAGGTGGAGACATTGAAGTGGAGGAGGAGTTTTGAACATTCAATTGAGTATGTTTATGAGCATAAAGTCAATAGTGGGTGTAACCAGGAAATAGAATGGGCGTTATCTGATAAGAAAAGAGGTGTGTCCTGGAAAAAGTCTGTAAAGCTCTGTAACTGAAATGCTAATGCCAGACCAACTGGCACTGTTCTCAAAAGATTACAAAGCTGTCTTAATAAAACAGCATTGCCACAACTCACTGACTGTCTTTAACTTTTTAGAATAGATGAAGTTTTAGACTTCAATTTCTGCAACAATGCTCCTTTCGTCCATCGGCTTGTTCCTCGGCAAGTCTCCTCCAACCCACAAAGCAGGCGCTTGTCCCTCAGCAAGTCTCCTCCAACCCACAAAGCAGGCAACACTCTTGACTTAGTATCAACCAGATCACTTCTTATGTTTAAAATATTGTGCAGTCCTCTACGGGCGCTGTGTTCCTGGCTGCCCCCTGCTTCACTTGGTGAATGGGTTAAATGCAGAGGAAGAATTTTGTGCTGTTCACACTGTGTGCTGTGGTGTGTTCACGTATGACCGAATGATCACTTTCACTTTCATGTCTCTGACCTTCATCTTCTATCTTTCAAATTTTCTATCTTTCAGACCTCCTCGTCTCATCATCCATGTGTAACACCTGCAACTATCCACAGAAATCTATCCTCTCTATCTATGAACTCTCTCTCCTCCATTCTATATTCCTTATATCTCCCTAAATCCACTAACCCCTGTCCATCTTCAGTTGAATCAGCTACCAATGAACCTTCTCTCATCTTTCCACAGCTCAGTTAATCTACTCTGTTCCTTGTCTTCCAGACCAAAGTGTGTCTCTTCTTCTGCTCCATGGCTGTCAGAGGTCCTGCGAAGTGACCAAAGAGAACTGAGAGCAGCTGAATGAAGATGGAGGTAAACGCTTTGTGACAGTGACCTGATCACTTATTGCTCTCTTTTATCCAAATTTGCCACTCATTTAACTTCTGCAAAGTCTTCCATCTACAGAACCAAGTTTGAAGAATCAGCACCCAACCCTTGCAAACTCTTTGCCACCTCTTCATCTCTTCTTAAATCTCCATCTCTCTATATTTTTCCAGCACTCTCACCAGAAGACTTCAGATTTGTAGATCCTTCCTGCCAATCATCAAGCTGCTTGTCAGCCAGAGAAAAGTCCATACCACCCAGGTTCTTGGGTTCTCACCTCTCTGTCTCTCGAGGATACATCATTGGTCCTGATGTCCTGCAAACCCACCATGTCTCCAGCTGACCCTATCCTGTAACATCTGCTTCAGATGCTATCTTCGTATCTAATTCCCCATATTGCCTACATCATCAACGACTCCTTTACAAATGGCAATGTCCCATCTGCTTTCAAGTCTGCAGTAGTCATACCAATTCTGAAGAAACCCACACTGAACTCCTTAGATATCAACAATGACAGACCAGTATCTCTTCTCTCCTTTCTTTCCAAAGTCCTGAAACATGCTGTTTCTAACCATCTTAACACCTTCATTTCTCAAAACAGGCTTCTGGACTCTCTCCAGTCCGGGTTCAAGGCTGCGCACTCTACTGGTACTGCACTACTAGCCATCTCCGAAGAACTTCATGCAGCTAGATCAGCCAACTTGTCTTCTGCTCTAATTCTTCTTCACCTTCCTGCACCCTTTGACACTGTCAACCATCAGACCCTCCTGGCTACTCTTTCCAGCCTTGGGATCAGGCCCAGCCTGGCAATGGTTGGCATCCTACCTTGATGACCGGAGGTACCAGGTAGCATGGCAAGGCTCCCAGTCTGCCATGTGAAGATTGTCCACTGGTGTTCCACAGGGCTCTGTCCTTGGACTGCTTCTGTTCTCTATATACTGGTTCTTTTGGGGATGTGATAGCCTCACATGGCTTTTCCTACCACTTTTATGATGATGACACTCAACTTATTCTCTCTTTCCCCTCCAGTAACGATCAGGACTCGACCCCCATCTCAGACTGCCTAGCTGACATCTCCTCTTGAATGGCAGCCCACTACCTCAAGCTGAATCCCAGCAAGGCTGAGCTTCTCTTCATCAAAGGGAGTCCTTCACCAAGCCACGACCTCACCGTTTCTTTTGAGAACTCTGTTATCATCCCATCAAAGAAAGAAAGAAATCTTGATGTCATGCTAGATGAAGAACTGTAATTCTCGTCGCACGTTGACCACCTCTCCAAGACATGCAGATACCTTCTTTATAACATCAGAAGAATCTGACCCTTTCTCACTACTGAAGTTACATAGTTACTTGTCCAGTCTCTGGTCATATATGTAAACTTGAGTATTTCAACTCTCTACTGGCTGGACTTCCACTGAAGGTTACGAGAACACTTCAGCTGGTTCAGAATGCAGCTGCAAGGTTAGTCTTCAATGTTCCTAAATTCACACACACCATGCCTCTACTATGAAACCATCACTGGCTCCCTGTAGCCACCCGCATTAAGTCCAAGACCTTAACACTTCCCTTCAAGGCCAAAAACAGACTTGCACCCCCTTACTTATCAGCACTGATCAATCAGTGTGTCATTCTTGTCCTCTCAGAGCTTCAAGCACTACTTGTCTTGAACCTCCGCTACTTGAAAGAAGGCATGCATTGAGACATTTTCAGTCTTGCCCCTCCAGTGGTGGAATGAACACCCTCTTGCAATCAGATCTGTGGAGTCCCTTGCTGTCTTTAAGCATCATCTGAAGACCCACCTCTTCAAGGAGCATCTTGATGACTAAACAATCCTCTCACTTATCTCTTATACAGCTTTTCCTATATATTACCAAACCTCAGACACTTACCCTCTTAATTGTTTAGCCTCTGACTTTTTCCTTTTTGACATCGTTTGTTAGGGTGTGTAACTTAGCTTACAGTAACTTGGTTAAAAGCAGATGATGATTTAAGTATAGCTTTACAGGTATGAAGAACAGATGTGGACTACTGAAGCACTGATGTACGTCGCTCTGGATAAGAGCATCTACTAAAGGCCATAAATGTAGTAAACCAAGAGTGTGTATTCACCTTGCCTATATTGAGACTTTGTTTCTGTTTTTTTTATTTACCGAACTACACATACTCACATATGCACATTCAAACATCTACTTGTAACCAGTGGAGGCGCTGTTGGTTGTCTTAGGCAGTTTGTCCTTCTGCAGCCACAATAGCTTCCTCCTTTTGGACACACCTCCAATTAGCTTTCGGGTGGTTAGCTTTTTATAAAACAGGCTTAGCAGGTAGGCCATTTAAGACACTTGGCTTTCTCTGTTCCCAAAAACTCTGTATACTTGATCTTGGTTTAATAGCTTGTAAAACATGTGCTATTGTTTCACCAGGTGCTTCTGGGTGGTATGCTGGTTGGCCATTGAAGGTTTGGCCTGGAAGTGTTTAATAGTACACATTTTTGCTAACTGAGAGTCATTTGTCTGGTATGAGTAAGTATTGTGAATGTGTTACCATACCATGATTTAAATGCATGATGTGCTGTATTTTAATTATGCTTGTTTGTAACAATGTTTTCATATAGGTTTGTGGTATCAGGCACCAGGGGGTCCATTCCATATTGAATGCTTAATGTACATGTATAATGCAGTTGGGTTTTGGGAGATATACAGTATTTATTGACACTATGTGACTGATTTTAACTGATGGTCCTCTCTGACATCCCTTCAGTGATATGCAGGGGTGTTACGTGCCTTGACACTTAGAGCTTTTTTTAATTTTTATTTTTTTTGCTCTTGTTTGTTTGCTATCTCTCCCTGTCACTCTATGTAGGTGACATCTGGATTGGGGGAGATGTACGTCAGTCCCTGAAGGGCGGGCTGTTCTGAGCTTATTGGGTGAACTACGTGTGCTGGAGAGGATGTCCCGCCTCCAGGAGTCAACTGATTGGCCGATCGGCGTTACAATGCGCGATTGGCTAAATGATCATCGGAAGTCCCGCCTCCCACCCTTTAAAAAAAGAAGCGGTGAAGAGACTTTGTTTGTTGCCTGTCTGTGTGGTTTGTTCTTACTGTCTGTTCGGTGTCTTTGCGTTTGTTTGGCTGTCCACTCGTGGGTGAGACAGATCATTTAAAGGGTGTTAAAGACACTACCTAGAGGTAGACACCACTCGTGTACCTTTGGGATTAGTTAGGGGCAACGTTAGGTAGGTTTAGGGATTGTTTTATTTCTTTATTTTGGTGTTGTCTCGAGGTATCGTCTAATTTCTGTTTAGTGTGTTGTCTGTATATATGTTTGTATATACTTGTAAATATATCTTATTTATGCTAGATAAGTCTTCTGTAAATAGTACCTTTGTCTCTAGTGTCATTTTCACAACTGGGTTTTTCTGAGTTTCCACCCCTACCTACACCCAGTCATACCCTAGACGTAACAAAAGAGGATGCCATGGAGATGCAAAAGTGCAAGGGAAAAGAGCAGCGAGTCTGGTGAACAGTGGAGGAGGAGATACAGTGGCAAGAAAAAGTATGTGAACCTTTTGGAATTTCATGGTTTTCTGCATTCATTTGTCATAAAATGTGATCTGATCTTCATCCAAGCCAAAGGTATTGACAAATACAGCTCTGGAAAAAAAATAAGAGCCCACTGCAAAAATATTTAGTTTCTCAGGTTTTATCTTTTATAGGTACAAGTATTGAACTGAACAGCTTTGTCTTAGTTTTTAAGTACTACTGACAATATTTCTCCTAATTTAAAAACAAAAGTATTGTTCTTTAAAACATAATTTTAAAGGAAATTACAATACATCAAATAACAGAGATGGTGCAGTGTTTACAGCACTTGAATAATTCAAAGAAAACTAATCTCTTGTTCACTCAAACAAAATGGCAATTATTACCTGTGACTGACTTCTAGTAGTGTTTTGCCATCCAACTGGTCATGTTGCAAGAGGAGAGTGTTGATTACAACTTTTTTTGTTGTTTTTAAAGAAATACTTTTCCTCATTAAATAATATTTGATACAAGTGATTTCCTAATCAGTACCTCATAAAGCAGAATGAGGTGTGCTTGTGTAAGAATTTAACAGACACTGGCATGGAATAGTTGTCATTCATAGAGATGCTGATTAAAAAATAAATTGCTTCGTGGTGTCCTGCCATAGACACCCTGCTTGTTCAATGTTTTACGTGCCATAGACTCATAAACACAGATGTTATCCAGCTCCAATGATGCCTTCAAATCTTTGGCTGTCACTTGGGGTCGTTTCTTTACCTCATTGATGAATCTTCATTGTGCTTCATTTCATAGTGTCTCCATTTGTAGCTCATTTGCCTGTGGACTGGTGTATTTCTAAAGTATCACTTTGTGACCCTTTCCAGCTTTATGTAAATCAACAATTCTTGATCATAGATCCTCTGAAAGCTCTTTTTGGTGAGGCATGACTCGTATAACCATAGTCTTCTTGTGTGGGGCAAACTCAGTTTGAATGGTTTTCATCAGTCAGAGCAGCTCTTTTTCTTAACCGGACTCCAGGTATGCTAACACCAGACCCCAATTAGATTTTTTTTTTAGGTAATTAACTTGAGGGTGCCACTAGCACTATGGGTTTTTTATGGTTGTTCTCAATAAAGACATGAAAGATTAGGATTTCCTTGTGTTATTATTTTAGGCACATTATATTTGTTAATACTCTTGACTTAGATAATCAGATCACATTTTGACAAATTAATGCAGAAAACCAAAAAGGTTAAAAAAATGAAAATCCAAAATGTCATGTACATTTTCTTGCCACTGTACAAACCATATCTCCCTTCTGTTATTATAGTCAATGTGAGAGCAATAAAAATGGATGAACTAATGGCACAAATCATGTGAGTGCAGTTTAATGTACTTTACTAAAACATGGCTGCATGAGCGTATTCCTGAATCTGCCATGGACACTGCTGGGTTCTCATGTGGACCTGACAGAACTGGAAAGAGCAGGGAGGTCTCGTTCTCTTTGTTTATGAGAGATGGTGCCACCCCAGACATTGAACTGTTAGAAGTGGGGCTACATCCATACTATCAAACCAGACAGTCCTCACATGTGATCGCTACTGTAGTTCAACAACAGTGTGTGTGACTTCATCCACTCTACGACCACAAGACTCCAGACTAGACTTTATCCTCATCTCTGGTGATTTCAACTATGTCTCCCTGAACAGGACATTGTACACCTCCACGCAGTTTGTAGACTGCCCCACCAGAGAAAACAAGACACTGGACTTGCTGTATGCTACTGTCAAAGAGGCATACATCTGCACAGCCATCCCACATCTGGACAGATCAGACCACAACTTGGTACACCTGTTGAGAAGAAGGTCAGGTGACAAGGAGGCACAGAGGCGCTTGTCTGTGAGGTTAAAGGAGGGTAAGGACAGCTACAGTAGAAAGCTGGAACAAGGGCAATAGCAGGTATGTGTGGAGGGGCATGAAGAAAATCACTGGCTTCAAGACCAGCATGGGACTGATGGCAACGAGTTCAACCTGTTTAACAGGTTCGACAACATGCCTCTTCCCAGCATCTCCAGCTACAGCATGGCCCTTATTGAACCCAGTGCACCTGCTTCCTCCATCAGTGTCATGTCAAATTGCAGCTCTCAGTCATACATCTCTCCTCCCACCATCATACCAGCTACAGCCTCCGTCCCCTCTCTCCCTGCTAATGACTACTCTGACACCCATAGACTATCACCATAAGTGAGGACAGAACTATGCAGACCCCATCCTGCCAAGGCACTGGGCCAAGATGGCATAAGCCCAGAAGTACTCAAGTTGTTCTGTCAACATACAGGACTATGCAGAGTACATGACACAGCATCTGTGTTGACAATATTGTGCCCACCACACAAAGTTCCCCAACCATCAGCCCTGTATCAACAGCCAGGTATGACACATGCTGCGTATTCGCTCTCTTGCATCCAAGATGAGGCAATGAGACGGAGTACAAGGCTGCGAAGTACGAATTGAGGAAAGCCATCACAGCCAAGAGGCAATACAGAGAGAAGCTGGGTGGCTTTTGTTCTTCTGCTGACCCCGGCCGGATGTGGCAAGGCCTGCAGCACGTCACAGAGTATAGGGCCACCATCAGCTCTGCAGACAGCCTGCTGGATGATCTCAATATGTTCTACATTCACTTTGAGACCTGCCAGACCTCCGAGATCTTCCAGACGTTCTGGAACCTCCAGATCACCCGACCCCCCCACCAGCAGTTTCAATAGACCAGATACAGAAAGCACTGAGGAAGATCAACCCTCACAAGGAAGCAGGACCAGACAACATCCCAGGGGGTGCCCTTAAAGCATGTGCCAATGTGCTGGCATCTTCAACCCTCAGCCAGAGCACCATTCCCACCTGCTTCCCACCTGTCCCCCTCCCCCAAGAAAAGCCCAGCCATCTGCCTGAATGACTACAGACCAGTAGCACTCACTCCAATCATCGCAAGTGTTTTGAGAGAGTGGTGCTGGCCTACATCCAGAGCAACAAAAAAAATTTAAAAAAAGAGAATGGAGGGGATCTTGTTAGTCAAAGCACACAAGTCAGGACCTGTATGAGCCCAAATAATTTCATTACATAACTGCCTGGAAGCATAGACCTGAAGCCCATTAACACCACTATTATTTTCCCAGAACACAAGAGATGCAGAGGACAAAGGTTCTTCCCAAACACTGTTTGATGCAGCAAACAGGACCACTCAGAGGGTTGGCCAATGAAAGTAAGTAAACATAGAACCAGTGAGAAGAGTAGCAGGAAGCTCAGAGTTGTTGGTGTGAACAATGGGAGATGTTCTGTGTTTGTTGGAGACAGCAGCTACACAGAGACCTATGGAAGTACCAGTGGTACGTTTATGGCATTTTGCAGACGCTCTTATCCAGAACGATGTACATCAGTGCTTTAGTTGTCCACATCTGTTCTTCACACCTGTAAAGCTATACTTAATATCAACATCTTCTTTTAACCAAGTTACTGCTAGCTAAGTTACTCACCTTAACAAACCCTGTCAAAGAGAAAAAAACAGAGGTTAATACACAAGTAAGGAACAGTTAAGAGGGTAATTGCCTGAGGGATTTTTTAAATATAAAGGGAAAAGATGTATAAGAGATTAGCGAGAGGACTGCTTAGTCACCAAGATGCTCCTTAAAGAGGTGGGTCTTCAGATGATACTTGAAGACAGCACGTTTCCACTGCACAATGGACCATCCCAGATGCCTCTGACTCTTGACTGGCCTGCCTGCAGCCTTGATTTGTCTCCTATAGAGAATGTTTGGCGCATTTTGAAACGAAAAATGCGTCAACGAAGACCCCGTACTGTTGCGCACCTAAAACGTTGTTTGCAGGAAGAATGGGACAAACTAACACCTGCAACACTTAGTCACTTGATTTCTTCAATGCCAGTTCTCCCAAAGACAGGGGAACTGTACAAAATGGTAAATGCTGTACTGTCCCAACTTTTTTTGGAATGTGTTCCAAGCCTGAATGGCAAGAATGGATGCTTATTTACAAATCAAATGATGTTGAAAAAAAACCCCTGAATTATATTGTGTTCATACTGTCTTCAATGAAATAAAATTTAAGGGACATTTGTGAATTACTGCTTTATTTTTTTATTCACATTTTCCATCCTGTCCCAACTTTTTCTGATTTAGGGTTGTACTTGTGTAATTGTGTATGTGATAAATAAAGAATCTTGAATCTTGAATAGGAGATACTAACCAATAAAACATTCTTATACAGTAGGAGATACCACTCCATGAATATCCTCAGTCAAAGATGTTCAAGGATCTAGAAACAATATCTATAAACTTTTCTGTACAACAGGATAGGAAATATTAGTCTTCGGACTAATATTTGTCTTCCAACAACATTTGGTTTGGGGGGGGGGGCTATAAATGAATTATTTTGATGGGCTACGGCCTCAACTGTTCAAACGGGCTAAATTTATCTTGGCCTAAACACTGCATCTCCTCTACACACACATTCCTTTCTGAACCAGAATGAATAGGAGGAAGTCCCTGAGTTTTCCTGAAGGCTGGAGGCGGACGGCGGAGGGGTCTGGAATGCACTGAGGGCGCAGAGGCTGGAACACAGAGGTGGTTTGATTTCCGAGCAGTTCGCCACGTCCATGAGCTGGACCCCAAAGCTGGAGGAAAGTAACTCACACCTGGTAGGACACATACACTCATACACACAGGATTTCTTCTGTAGGTTCACACCATGGTTTCTAGGCGACTGGTGGACCAATTAGCTTCACACATGCCTACATCCTCACTCAGTCGCCTCAAACCACATGTTGTTTTATGTGGTTTCTGACTCTAAATGACTCACTGACATCTAGAAAAACAGGCAAAAAGTACATCAGGTATCTGAAAACAGTGGCAGCAGTCCAGTTTCCCTCTGAAGTGCAAAAACCTCTGCTTTCCGAGACAGCTGGGTACATCCATGTGACGCAGCTATAGGGAAGCTTTATTTAACAAAAACTGGCAGCATGCCATGCCACAAGCACACACACACACACACACACACACCACATCACACCACATCACACCACACCCTGGTTTCTCCACACCCCATCACAGGCGAGGCCACGCGGTGGAGCACGAAAACATACTTTCCTGTAGAGAAGAAGTGAACAGAAGATACAGAAACCACATCGGTGCATACACAACAATCCATAATAATCACTCCTATATGCCTGAATAGGAGATATTAGCTCATAATCAGTACTCCTGTATTCTGTAATCACTAGGAGATATTAGTCCATAAACACCTCAGTAAACATTCAAACACTATAACAGGAGATTTTAGTATATAAACAGCCTTAATGTATGCTTCTGTATGCTATAATAGGAGATACTAGCTCATAAATGATGTCATGAAACACTCCTACACAATAGAAAAGGAGATACTTCAAAAACACTCCTATACACTATACTACAGCTCAATAATTACCTCAATAAATGCTCCTATGCGCTAGGAGATATTATTCCATAAACATCCCTAATGAATGCTCCTATAATGGACTCTAATGAATGGACTCAATAATCATTCATATGCACTAGAAAAGTAGATATTAGTCCATAAACCTCAATAAATGCTTGGCCTTGTATCACTGGATCCAACCAGTAAAGGAAGGTTCCATGTGTGGTTGGTTAGTGTACTCCAAGCAGGGGCAATCAAATTTTGGACTGCATAGTACACTTACATCAACACACCAGGTCTGTAACCTATCTGTCACCATTGTTTAGGCAAACAGCATGCCTAAATGATCAAAAGGCTTCAGTGTAGTCATTCTCAGTGGCAGATACTGGTTCAAAACTGCTCAAAATGTCAGTAGAACCTGCCAGGTTAGAGCAGGTAGCATGTCCAGTACGAATGTTAGAGCAGGTAAACATGTCCATTTCGAGTGTTAAAGCTGGTAAAAATGACCAGCATGAGTGTTAGGGCAGGTAAACATGTCAAGTAAGAGTGTTAAAGCAGGTAGCTAGTCCAGTAAGAGTGTTAGAGCTTGTAAGCATGTCCAATAAGAGAGTTAGAGCAGGTAAACATGTCCAGTTCGAGTGTTAGGCAAACATGACCAGTATGAGTGCTAGAGGTGGTAAACATGTCCAGTTCGAGTGTTAGAGCAAGTAAACATGTCCAGTATGAGTGTTAGAGCTGGTAAACATGTCCAGTATGAGTGTTAGAGCTGGTAAACATGTCCAGTATGAGTGTTAAAGCAGGGCCTGCTCCATTTGTCTTTGGGGTCATATTTTTTAAAATACGCTCGTACATCCAAGACAAGCGATCGCGTGACTCTATTAGGGCAGCTTTAGTGACATGTCAGATTCTCAGAGATCTGATCTGGCCTTTATGTAATGTCACGAAGGTCACAGGTCACCTGTTCACATCCCTGCCGCTGGCGGGTGTGACAGCAAGTGGAGTACGAGGTCAGAACAATTAAGCACACACTCCCAAACATACCCTAGCCAGCCTCACAGACACAGTTTGATGGGGTATGTTTTTTTTCTTTAGCTAAGAGCAGGGCTGTATGTCGGACAGTACTGTCTGCAGTACTGGGGCCCCACAGGGAATGGTTTTGGCACTGTTCCCCTTCACCATCTACACTACAATTTTCTGAGGAAACATCTGCAATCTTTGGGTTAGAATATTATTATTATTATTATTATTATTATTATTATTATTATTATTATTATTATTTTTATTATTATTACTACTACTATTATTATGATTATTATTGGGTGAAATGTGAAATGGGAGAAATGTGAAATGTTAAAATGTGCTACTCTTCTGGTGCATTATTATTATTATATTATTATTACCGTTTTTGTCAATGCCTGTCACTCCCACACCCAAACTCCACGGACCAATAAGAGGAGGTTTCTCTGGTGTGCAATATTTCTCTCGTGTGCAATATTTTTCTCTTGTGTGAAATATTTTTGGGTAACATGTGCAATCTTTGTAGTTTTCTGGTGTGCAATTTTAGGGGTGTGATCTTAGTGTGAGCAATGTGCTGTTGTCTGATTCATTGTTACTGTTTTTTACTTGTACTGTTGCTTACTTCTGCTATCCAATGTGTACATACATACGTATACTTACATAGGTTTATATATGTATATAAACATGTCTAGAATGAGTGTTAGGGCAAGTAAACATGTCCAGTATGAGTGTTAGAGCTGGTAAACATGTTCAGTATAAGTGTTAAAGCAGGGCCTGCTCCATTTGTCTTTGGGTGCATATTTTTTAAACACACCCCATATGTATATATTAGGGTGTCACGTGATTTTAAAAAATCTAATTAATTACAAGCTCTCCGATTATTTAATCTAAATTAATCACACACATTTTTGCTGTAAAAGTATGTTAAAAATTTTTATGAATTTTGGCACATGAGTGAATGAATAATCAACATTACAGACTTTCAACATCTCTTTTATTTAATAACTGTTTCTAGTCTTCTGATGTGCAGTAATGGTCACAGCAATCAAAAATATGACCTAATATGCTGAGGAAGAAATGTTTCAGCAAGAACAATGATAGAACTAAGCCCTTTTATAAGCTGCAGTTTAAGACAGTGTACATACAACCCACGGAATATTGTCCCAAAAGACTTGAGGATCAAGTCCTCAAAGACTTGAGGATTTTTGGCAAAAGTGAGATGAGCCTTTATGTTCTTTTTGGTCAGCGGTGGTTTTCACCTGAAACTCTCCCATGCATGCCATTTTTGCGCAGTCTCTGTCTAATGGTTGAGTCATGAACACTGACCTTAACTGAGGCAAGTGAGGCCTGCAATTGTTTAGATGTTGTTCTGGGGTTTTTTGTGACTTCTTGAATGTGTTGTCGCTGAGCTCTTGGGGTAAATTTTGTAGGCTGGCCACTCCTAGGAAAGTTAATCACTGTTCCATGTTTTTTCCATTTGTGAACAATGGCCCTCTGGAGTCCCAGAGCTTTAAACATGGCTTTGTAATCTTTTCCAGACCGCTAGATGTCAATTACTTTGTTTCTCATCTGTTTCTTTAGATCGTGGAATGATGTCTCTCCTTTTCTGGGATCTTTTAGTCTACTTTTTAAATGATCTCTGGATTCAGCAGATCTGGCAGTAATCAGGCCTGGGTGTGGCTAGTGGAATTGCACTCAGACCTTCCAAACAATGTGATTAACCAAAGTTACTTCATGATTTTACATGGGGGGCAACTACTTTTTCACATAGGGCCATGTAGGTTTGGATAGTTTTTTTCCTTAATAAATAAAATCATAACTTAAAAACTGCATTTTGTGTTTACTTGGGTTATCATTGCCTAATATTTAAATTTGTTTGATAATCTGAACCATTAAAGTGTGACAAATATGCAAAAAAACAAGAAATCAGATACTTTTTCACAGCACTGTATGTATATTCTTTTTTTATATAGCTATTCTTCTTTGCAAAATAGCTCCAGCTCAGTCAGACTGGAAGGAGAGCATTTGTCTGGGCCATTCTAACACATGAATATGCTTTGATCTAAACCGTTCCATTGTAGATCTGGCTGTATGTTTATGGTCATTTCCCTGCTGGAAGGTGAACCTCTGCCCCAGTCTCAAGTCTTTTGCAGCCTTTAACAGGTTTTCTTCCAGGATTGCCCTGTAGTTAGCACCATCCATCTTCCCATCAAATCTGACCAGCTTCCCTGCCCCTGCTGAAGAAAAGCATCCACACAGCATGGTGCTGCCCCCAACATGTTTCACAATAGGGATGATGTTTTTAGGTTGATGTGCAGTATTAGGTTTTCGCCACACATAGCGTTTTGCATGAAGGCCAAAAACACATTTGACCAGAGCACCTTCTTTCACATGTTTGCTGTCTCCTACATGGCTTATGACAAACTACAAACAGGCCTTCTTATGACTTTGTTTCAACAATTGCTTTCTTCTTGCCACTCTTCCATAAAGGCCAGATTTGTGTAGGGCACAAATTATAGTTGTCTTGTGGACAGATTCTCCAATCTGAGCTGGGGATCTCTGCAGCTCCTCCAGAGTTACTGCTTCTCTTGGCTGCTTCTCAGATTTATGCTGTCCTTGCCCAGCCTGTTAGTTTAGGTTGATGGTTATGTCTTAATAGGTTTACAGTTATGCCACACTCTTTCCATGATGGACTGAACTTTTTTTTAAAACTAACTCTGTTTAAACTTCTCCACAACTGTATCCCTGACCTGTCTAGTGTGTTCCTTGGTCTTCATGATGCTGCTTGTTCACTAATGGTCTCTAACAAATCTCTGAGGCCTTCACAGAACAGATGTATTTATATTGAGATTAACCTACACACAGGTGGACAGTATTTCCTAATTAGGTGACTTCTGAAGGCAACTGGTTGCACTGGACTTTATTTAGGGATATAAGAGTAAAGGGGGCGGAATACAAAGTCACACCACACTTTTCAGTCATTTTTATTTGTAAAACTACTAAGTCTTAAAACCTCAAAGACAAAATGATTTAATTAGGATGTTTCTCTCTGTGGTATCTACAAAGATGTAACTAAGAGAACTTTCCCATTGGTCAGGCTTTCAGGAGCTGGTGCTGGAGTCCTGCCATGTTGGATTTACTATCAACATCATTTAGAAGAGGATGCAGTCAGTCATGTTCTGGTGAGTGGGGTCAGTTTCGAGAGGGCAAATTGTCATTCAGGTCCTTCTTGAGGTTGTAGATACATAATTGACCGTGAAGCTGAGCGATGGTCTGACCAGTAGGTGTGTGTCAGGTGTTAAACAGCAGCAATTCTATGACTCTTAATGAGGGAGTTACTGTAGAAATGCTGCACACAAGCTCACATGTGTAGCATCAAAAAGCTACTATAATTTATTAGAGGTGTTGCAGAAATGACCATTTTGACAGTGTTGTTTGATATTTTATGGCTCAAACTGAAGGCCAAACTCTAAGTTCTATAACAGTGGTCCATTAAGTGTCATAAGCAGTTTGGCACAGGAACATTCATGCATTACAACAATCCACAGGGCTCCCAGTAACAGATGGGAAAGTGTTTGCAGTGTCCTCGAATAGTCTGGGGGGAAAAACCTGCATTGCTTTGGATTGGTCTGAGTTGCCCACACATCATTTAACTGTTATTAATAAATGCTTTTCTCTCTCTCTCTCTCTCTCTCTCTCTCTCTCTCTCTCTCTCTCTCTCTCTCTCTCTCTCTCTCTCTCTCTCT
>JBBJLS010085779.1:0-23528 GCA_037577275.1 Bryconaethiops microstoma
CTCTCTCTCTCTCTCTCTCTCTCTCTCTCTCTCTCTCTCTCTCTCTCTCTCTCTCTCTCTCTCTCTCTCTCTAACTCCTCCCCATCACAGAGTCTTTTTGAGTTTAATGATAATGCACATATTATCATTATGTGCATTATTATCATATTATTATGTACAATAGTCTTACAACGTGCAGTATCATGCAGTTTTTTTTATTGAGTGCTAAGTCATTATGTGCAATATCTTACCATATGTTCAGTAGTCTTACCATATGAAATATCACTTATGTCAGTATTACTGATGTACAACTGACCTCTGTTACATGTAATAACATGCTCCTATCCACTGTTTGTTTTTGTAGTAACTCACTTAACTGTAAGTTACTTATCTATAGTATTTATACCCCAGTGTTTGTGTATAGAACATTGCATATTTCATACTGAGTATTTTGTTGAGTTTTTATTTTATTATATTTAGACTTTATATTTTCTCTGTGCACTCATAACATAAGCAATTTCCTCTGGGATCAATACAGGTTTCTCATTCAGATTCGGATTCTATCTCTTTTTCTTTCTCTCTCTCTCTTTCAGGGACCTGGCTGCTAGGAATTGTCTAGTTGGAGAGAAGAGTGTTGTGAAAATAAGTGATTTTGGCATGTCCCGTCAGGAGCAGGATGGGGTGTACTCGGCCACCGGCGGCATGAAGCAGATTCCAGTCAAATGGACGGCCCCGGAGGCCCTCAACTACGGTACAGCCAGACCAGCTGCGATTCCACACATGCACATTTTGACAACATATCAATTTTACGCAGCTTTTGGTCAGGGGAGCGTGTGAGATGATCAGGCATGCAGTTTGGGTGGAGTTTTGCTTTCATTACTTGTTAGCTACATTAGCGAAATATAATTATATCAGTTTATTAAGCTACATTTGTATTGCAAAACATGTCTTTGCGAAACATGTCTTTGGCTATGTTTGAAGTTATGGGAAAACTACATGTTCTAAACTGTTGTCTAAATTCTTTTTTGGGCAATACTAATATTTTTAGGCCATTAGCTCTTTATATGTTTGCAGAGGGTATGTGAGTATTTGGGTATCAGATATTTGCAGTAACTCAATTTAGTGACCTGGTGGGTGTCCGGTTTCTGCCTGGAGCTTATCCAGCATACTACTTACCATGTTTGCTGTGGCTGTGAGTGACTTTATGCTGCCCCCTGGCCGTCTTTCAGGGCGCTACACCAGTGAGAGTGATGTGTGGAGCTTTGGAATACTGCTGTGGGAGACTTTCTCTCAGGGAATCACGCCTTACACCAGCATGAACAACCAGCAGACCAGGGATGAGGTAGAACGAGGTAAGACTCATATATTATTATTTATATTATTATATTAATTTTAGTTTTCAGCAAGTCAGAATTGTTCACAAGGGTGGCGAATGGAACCAGACACGCGCCTCTTAAAGCTCCATCAAGAATGTAACTCCTGGACCATTAGTAACAACCTAGCAACAACCAGTTACCCTAGCAACCATGTAATCACACTTTACATTTTCCTGCAGAAATACAGTCTAGTAATTATTAGTAATTTTGTTAATATTATCATTTTGGTTGAATTTTTTTTCCCTCTGAGAATTTTCTTTTCACCTTAAATAAATCAGCACACACATTTTTAAATATAATTGCAGCTGATTATAATTCTAACGATTAAAATATCCCAAAATTTATTTAATCACCACCATGGTTATGTGCGTGTGTAAAATATTAACATGCTACATATAATTTTGAATTATAAAAGTGACTACAAACATGACTAAATGCTAATATCATCAATGTTATGTCTTATTCCTGTCTCCAGGCTTTCGTATGCCAGCTCCCACCGGCTGTCCAGATGAGATCTATGCCGTCATGTGCCGCTGTTGGCAGTATGACCCCAGACACCGTCCATCATTCCAAAAAATCAGGGCAGAGCTCCAGTCCCTTTGACAATAACACACATTCCCAATGACAGCTGTGCTTTTTAACAAGCCAAAATGCAAAATTTAACTGTGCCTTTACAAATTATAGTGTCTATATGAACCGAGCATTTAACCTTAGAGGACTTATGTTATATATTTTGCTTTCCAAACATTTCGTAACGGATGCTTTAGCTTTTGTAATGTATTTAAAGTGACCAATTGCTGTATAAATTCTTAACTTATGATCGTGGTGTGTTACGCTATTGTCTTTCTATAAATAAAATCAGCCTAAAAGTATCTGTGGTGGAATGCTAGTTTATAATCCAAGTTTACAAGCCCCTTTAAGTAGGCTTTAAGTGCATCTTATCTAGTAGCCGCTATGACTTATGCTACCATTTTCAGCAAGTACAAATCACAGTAACTGGCAACTGTGCAGTATAGCGTGTGATATGTGTGAGATAAGTAATGACGAATGATGTGCAGGCCCGTTTCGCAAGGTCTCATGTCTCCACTCATTCCTCATTCACAGTGATTCAGCAGTTGAAGTGGATTGGAGGTATAACTCAGTTCTAGACTTCAGTGACATAATGTAAAGTAAGCAAAAATAACACACACCGGGTTGAATCCAAGTCCAAATGCAAGCAACACCACACGGCTTTTTGCAGTTTACCTTCATATTCTGCTTAGAATGCAACTTTTTTTCCTTTCTAAAACAATGCAAGGCTCAAATTAATATGTGATGTTTTTTGCATCCAGTGTGGGTTTAAGCGTTTCATCTAGCATCTAGGTAATGTAGAATGACGTGCGTGACTTTACATGATGTCCAGTGCACTTCATTACACACTATTTTTGTCCTGGGTGTTCCCTTTGTCTTTGGAAAGGCAGAATAAACCAACACATATCACAGTACAGGCTTTATATATAGCACGCTTTGTTTTTGATGAACACTGTCTTCATACGTAATCAATAAGCTTCATGCATTATAATGCCAGCATTTATATTTTACATTAATGTTGGCAGATATAGAGATAAATATGACATGACTTGAGTCAATTTAGCGTTACACTGACACAGGCTTAATTAACAAGGCAGCACTTAAGGAGAACCGGGGAACCCTCAGGGCCTTCAGAGAAAGCCTAATGATTTCTGTGAAATTAAATGCATGGTTCATTTATAAGTGTTGTAACAACACTTTTTTCATTTGTAAATTTTCTTTGGAAACTAAAGTTAAACAATCCTTAAAACTTCCCACAGAAAATGAGATATTTTTCCTCTGTAATATCAAGGATACAGGCAATTAGGCCTTCAGGAGCTGGGCTGAAGGTGCAATGTGACGGATTAACCCTCAACATAATTAAGATGACAGTGAATTTAAGTAGATGTTCTGATTTTAAAGGGGGACCAATTTCATGAGAAATATTATCACATTGGGCTGCCTTAAAATCCTAGATCTATTGCTGACTGAATTAGGTGGACTGCTCTGCTGTTAACAGCAGTGAATTTCATGTGAAGTTTTAAAAAACACAATAATGCCTGTCAGCACATGTCCAGGCAACACAATGGTAACACAATGGCAGGATCTGTCAAAACAGTGTTGCTCACTGTTTCTTCTAGTAATCACCTGGAAACCCCTGTAATGGATTCAAAGCATGAAATAAACAAAACAGACATGTCTGTACAATAAATTAACCATGCCTTTTGGACATTCAAATGCAAAACGCGGTGCAGTCAAAGCAGAAAGCTGTCTTTGCATAGCGTGCTTTACTGATTACGTTGCATAAGCCTTATGTAGGGTGTAATGACTGCAGCAAAACCATTGTATATACATGCATTCTAATGAGGTGTATCCAAATCCCTCAATTATTGTGAGAGAATATGTGTATATTTGCTTGAATGCTGAGCTAAACTGATCAATCTCACACAAAAATCAACTTATGTAATCATGCGCCTCATATATCACCACAGTATAATACATATTGATTATAATTACATGTGCATGCAAAGCATTTGGTATGCAATCACTGTCAGCTCTTGCCCCTAAACTTTGCCTGCGGTTTGACCAGCAATCCTGAAATGGAATGAAGAAGTGGCGTAGGATAATGCGTAAGCATTCGCATTGCACTACATTTCTCGTGTCTGCACTCAGCCCACCATTCTTGTCAAGTAGGTTTGTGAATGTGTGGAGTCCTAGATATGCAGTACAGCTCATGCAGGGGCTTTGAGCGAAATTTTACGACCTCTAGTGACCTAAGACTTTGTTGATTAACTTCTGGCCACTAGAGGGCAGTCCATTCTTTCCTCAAACCCCAAACTTGATCTTAACCCATGTAATCCAACATCAATGAGTAGCAGTGGATTACCCCTCAGAGCTGGCCTTCATTATAATCCTGGTTCAACAATTATTATTACATTTCAGACTAATTATGCAATTATGTTTCTCTTTATAATCCAAAAGTTAGAGGACACCAGTTCATCCAGCCTAATTAAGTGTGTTAATACAGACTTCTTTTATCCCAGTAACATGCTTTACTCTTCTGATAAAATTACTCTAGATGCTGGGACATTGCTGCGAGGATTTGATTGCATGAATTGTCTCTTTTTCTGAGTGATTCAGAAAATAAATAGCTATAGATACTCTGCTTTATAAAGCATACACTGAAAGCAGCATGCTCTGAAAAAACAGATAGAGCACTGCAAACAAACAAACAAAAGATTTTTTTTAATAAAAAGCACAAATAAATAAAGAAAATAAGTACAGAGGGGGTTAATCCGGACAAAAGAAAATTGTTTCGGGAAAGGATGTGGCTAAAGCCTGTTAGAATTAAAGCCTGATCAGCATTTATCAGTGATGTTTGGGCCTTCTGAGGCAGCATGTTCATGTTTTTTGCTGTGGTGTGCAGAACGGGAGCTAATTATTTGGGCAGTAAAGGCATTTTGTTCCGTAAAAACACTACATAGCTTTCACATTAATAAAAAATAAACAGGTACAGTCATGAATATGTTAATTTTGAGAACATAGGTTCGGTCCTTGACTTTACACTCCAGCTTTTGTATGGATTTGATCAGTTCCATCAACAGCAGCACATCTAATTTGAAGAAGAATTGATTAAAAAACCAAGGGCTTCCTTGAGGAAAGCTCCGGAAATGGTTTAGATCATAATATATTACCTATTTGTTTATGCATATTTATTTAAATGTTAGCATTTTTAAGCAAATTTATTCCTTTGGTACAAATAAATAGTTTAAAGTATATTTGCTCAGGATATTTGCACAGTAATGTACATCTGTCTACTCCATTTGTAAATTCCAGCTGCGCTTGAGTGAACTAAGAGAAATTTTCCAGAATTACCTGAAATATAAGCTTACTTCATTAATGTGCATTAAATTAAAGACTTAAGTTTCCATTTTGGTAATGCAAACAAGAAGAAAACTAATCTCCGATCAGCGTTCTGCAATAATATACTGTACCTTTTGGACAGAATGTATGTCCAGAATGCAGACAAACAGGGAACTCAGTTACAAGGAAGAGCAAAAACACCTTCAGATCACAGCATCCTGTGACTCACACTTCCATCACAGGTTTACAGTAACTTACCCACGAAATCACAGACCCATTCATTGTATGATCTTTGTCTAAGTATTTGGAACACCAAAAAATGCTCTCCATTAGAAGAACATATGTAAATGACAAAATGTCATTCAACCTATTAAAAGTTTTTGTAAAAATGTCTAATAAGAGTTTATGTGCAAAAAACACACGCAAACCTTACAGCACCTGTAAAAATGAGCAATCTGTTCTACTAGCAATAGATCATCTCTTTCCAGGTGATCAAAATAGCGCATACTGTTTGATTTCATGTTTACCCTAATTAATATTCAGTTTGATGTGTTTCTTCCAAAAGGAGATTTTAGCACCACAGTGAGATTTAATAAGCCTTAAAATAACTCTGAAGATGGTAATTGGAGGGAGGGAGTCACATACTAATCTGCTAGGGGAAATTCGGATATCCAGAAGCTCATTCATAAATAGAATAATTAAAATAGATATAATACTAAAAGTAGAATAATTAACTAACAATAAAAAGTAGGATAACAACAAAAAAAAATAAAACAAGGCACAGTCCATTCATTAGATGTATCAGATGATTTGGGTGAGGTTGGGGGGATGGGCTCAGAGAGCAAAGTCTTATTGCCGTAGGGATAAAAGACCTCCTGAACTGCTCAGTTCTACAGCACAGCCAGAGGAGCCACATGCCACTGCCTTTTAGTTTAAAAGTATCTGTTATAATGATAGCTGCAGATGAGAGCTGCATCAGTTTAATATCAGTTTAATTACACTGGTCACTAAGGTTTGTTGAAAAAGACACACTCACAGCTGTTTGTGACCAAGTTCCTGCTTCTGTTTGTCTTAGAACTCTTGGTTCCATGTGTCTTTGACATTCAAGGCCGGTGTCTGAATGTCTTGTGATGAAAAAAATCACCACGCCAGTTTGACATGTTGAGTAACTACAGTCACCTGACTGTCTCGGGAGAGCTGCATTCTCCTAATGTGAGACACTAAAGTAATGCAGGCAGAGTATTATTGCTTTTTATTTCATGGTCTTTTATTAAGGTAAATTTGGAGTCATATAACAAACCAGAGTGGTTTACTTTCAACTGCTTTTTTAACCTTTTGAGATAAATATCTTGTTAGTAATTTCTAATAAGTAAATGTTTATTTATTACACAGGTCAACAGGTCAAAATCATCAGAGATAAGTTTATGTGGGTTTTGTAGTGTTTTTGTGTTGAAGCTAGTTATATATTGCATGATAGTGGTATAATTAGCATATAATGATCATATAATAAACGTTTTTGAAGAAACAGTGGTAGCTGACTGACACTGATCATTATATCTATGCCACAGTGTGCGCCTATCTGACTTCGCACTGAAAATATTGAAACAGTTACTTGCTTGTTGCCTGCGGTTTTTATTTTATACAAGTCTATTGCAAATCTAATATTACTCATAATTCAAAAAGTTGATGTGACTGAAAAACAACAAAAGTAGATCTGAAATCAGCATGAAAAACTGGTTTAGAAAAGTGTGTTGTGGTTTCTGATGATTGCAAAAAAAATGTTTTTGTTGACCTGTGTTATTAATGTGATACATTTAAAATGCATAGATTTTTTTCTAAGGGAACTGATTTATTATTATTAAGAAACTGAACCAAACGATTGAAATAAAATATAAAGTTCATGTCGTGTAACTAAAACTTGTCACGTTTCTCCCTCAGATCTCCCAGGCACTCAAAGCAGGCGAACATGTGGACATCCATTTTAATACTTCTTTATTTAAACAAAGTAAACAGGCACGAGGACCAGAAACGAAACTTAACTATAAACAAAAGGAGACTGGAGAAATTCTCAACTAAAGCCAGGATGACGGTGGACCAACACTAAGGTCCGCCACTAATGAACTTAAGTACAAAACAAAACCTGTAACAAACCAAAAGAAACCTAGAACTAATTTCCTCTGAGCACGCTGGTCAGCTGAAACACATTCTAAACAAACAAGACCGGCATGCTCAGGATTTCATCATTAAAGTCCAAGACAAAACAGAAGAACAGAAAAAGGACAGCCTCTAGAGGCCTCCAACCGTCACAAAACGGATGATTTTGACAAATGAGGGTGTTGTCCTTCTAAAGCTGTAAAACAAACAGCGTATTCAATCAATCTACTAATACATATTTTTTTTCTCCTCTAATCCTCTAATCACCAGGTTCTGTTGTAACAAACACACAATGGTTGCTGTGCAACTATGAAGAGAAGGAGGGAGTTTCTTATAGTTACAGTTCAGGACTATGGCAATGAGTATTTGACAGTATTTGACATTCTATATGTTTTCTAAGCGCATTAGAGCACCACAGAAGAACCACTGTAAGTTTTCTTGGCCCTCAGAGAATATAATAACTTCTACATTTTTTGAATCAATAGAATCATGCTTGTATTTGAACTCTGCTAGTGCTGGAGTGCTAGTTTTACTTAATTATTAAGTTCTGGTTGGAAAGAAAAAATGTTAAATTATTGAAATACCCAATATAATATGACCCATATAGCCTAGCGAGTTTTGCCATTGGTGAGGCCTTCAAGCGGAGTAAAGCTCCTCCTGTCAGCTTGAACTCCAGCATCTTTAGGCAGTGACATTTCAGTCACATTGCAGTTTCCAATTTCAGGAAGAAGAAAAAAACATCACTGTAAGCCTTCTGGAGGTTCTAGATACGTCAGTGACAGTAAACATGAGTGGCAGCCTAACCAGAGGGTTTCTGTCATCTTGACTGAAGGAATACATCTAAAATACTGCATACAAGGAAAATATGTTAATATGTATAATAGGCACTTTAACTACAACATGAATTGTCTTTTGCAAAGTTCAGAAGACTAAGTTTTATCTGTAAAGGGACAGAAAATGTTCAATGCATAATGCTATTAGCTGATCACTAACCTGCTACTAGAATCTAGTAAGGACTCTAAAAGAAATCAACATCAAAATGCTGTGTTTTTTCATGTTTTTCCTTTTTTGTGCTTTTTTCTTGACTTCAGACTAACTGGAGACTAACAGTCACTTTTCACCACTAAAGAATAGTTGGCTATATGGTCTATGGCTGCTGGTGTAGCGAAGTTTTACAGCCCTCCACCTGGAAGGCTGTGGTTTGATTCTTTGGCTGGGCAAACTACACCTCTCCATATCAGTTTCAGTTTCAAGTTTTATTGTCATATACAGATAACAATGTAGCATCATTACCCGTAATGAAATTCTTAGGCTCGTTTTCCCCCAACTTTACATAAAGATATAGAAAGTGTACAGATTGATTAAAAAAAAAAAAATCGAAAATGTTAATTGAATATATATAAAAATTTAATTATATATATATA
The DNA here is from genome assembly GCA_037577275.1 of Bryconaethiops microstoma. NCBI lineage: Eukaryota > Metazoa > Chordata > Actinopteri > Characiformes > Alestidae > Bryconaethiops > Bryconaethiops microstoma. The sequence goes on from JBBJLS010085779.1 coordinate 8,846, forward strand.
TACATATACATATATACATATATATATACTTATACATATATACATATATATATGTATATATTAATATTCTTGGACAAGATGCTAATGTTACATTCAACTTTCTGTAACACAAATAAACTGTAAGACATCAGTAAGACATCAGGCATTTAACAAAATATAACTTAAATATGACAAATATTTGCACAAGCAACAAATTTTTATGTTGATTTTGTTGTTTGTGTGGCAAAATGCCAGTTATCTAGTTGTCTTTGTATTTTCAGTGCAAGTCAGTGTAAAATGTTTTTATTTTTTTAAATGGAATTCATCCCACAGGGATAAACGGTTAAAGACATGGCCATTGAAAAGAGAAAACATTCCTTCTAAGTGTCTCGGCTGCAATAGTAGGAAAAACAAGAAATCTGTAAAGGATCGAGCATAAATCGATACAAAAAGAGCACTAAGCCTCTTGTGCATGGGAACTGAAACTGAGCAAAGTCTCAAATAAGCTTTAAAACCAAACAAATTGTCATCATATAGAGAATAGCATCTCAGCATGTTGAACTGACCCAGATCTACATTTGCAACTTTCCTAATCTTAAGAAAGTCCAGAAAAAGTAACTGGATCAATCAATCCTTCTTGTGGGCCAGGAAGGCTTTTGTGGTTGGTGGGGTGGGCTGTGGATTGCAAAAGGTTGGGCTCATTAATCGCTGCACAAAAATGTGAACAAAGTATAGTGATATAATAAAGTTTATCAAAGATTAAGCAAGCAAACTGAAAGCATTGTCAAGAAGAGATATTTTGGGGTGATAACAAAAATGTACCTTATAGGCAGTAGGGTGCTCAGTTCCACCATGTGATCCAAGGATGTCTTAAAGAAACAGACAAAGAAATATCCACCCATAAAGTCTCACCTCTAAGATAGACCTTGCCATCACCACTTCTATTGTGTCTGACCTTATTTTATACCAGGTGGAAAATATTTCCCAAGCACCACCTACTGGCCTTGCAGTGCTTTAGCAAGTCAGATGGGGCCACAGGGGGTCATATCAGTCCATAATGTCAAATTGTGTATCTTAAATCTAAATTCATTTTCCTTTTCTTACTTTTACTTTTCTTAATTTTCTATAATTGAGAAATTGAAATAAGCCTGGAGTCACGACAAGGTTCATATATTCAAAGAAATATATCTGTAAAAACACATGGTACAATTATACTCCTAAAGGTCCTGAATATGCATTCTTGAGAGTCTTACCCCAATCATAGTACACAAGGCAAGCATTTTGCATTACATGACTTTGTATGTAATGTCTCAGCATCTTCAACTTAAAATATCTGTTAAAAGGTACAGTTTTAGAGAGTGTACTGTAATATGGGACAGTTCAAAGGAAAGGGGTCTATTTCCTGGAGGATACCATATACAGGCATAGCTATATCCTTAACTGGACAAAATCCAAGTTATACATACATACATAGAGCCTAAGTTCTTTTAGAACCTAAAGTTCCCTCTCTGTTAAATTAGCCTAAAGCTAGGTAAATTGTACATAACGTTAAATTGCATCACTGTGATGGCACTGACATGCAAGACAAAGCCATCACATGTTGGAGCATGTGAATGATATCCTTTCATAATATGACTGACTCCTGTATCACCATCTCATCAGCTGATCTTCCTCAGTGCTGCAGCCGCCTGTCACCTGTCAGAAATGGGGAGATTAGCTCCCATTCCGTTCTGCCACATCAGCCTCACCTCTACATTTGTGACAGGGCTCTCGACAAGTTTGCCCCATGACACGCCGCCCAACTTGTATGAGGGTTTTGGCCTTACTCCGAAAGTGCAAACTGAAAAGATCCTCATGCAGACCAGGATCATGATAATCACTAGATAATTCACTCAGATTCTCTCAGATAATTTAAAGTCACTTTAATTCCTGCTGCTCTTTCAACTTTTGACCTTGCCTCATTCATCCACACTGATGTTGGGATGAATTAGTAGGAGTGAACCATTTAAAAAAGGCTAAATTGTTTTCTTTTAGGTTACTCACAGCAATGAGCTTGGATTCATCAGAGATTTAGATGGTTAATTCTGATAGTCTAGGAAAAGTCTCAGATGAACTGCGAAAAATTTTAATTGCAGGAATGGGTTACATTATAATGGCAGTCTTGAGGTTTGGAATGAGCTTAGACGTGTGCTAGAAGCTCATTCCAAACCTTGAAACTGTAATTATAACGTGCACTTGTCAAGGGGTGTGATATATTATGCAACAAGTGAACAGTCTGTTCTTGAGGTGGAAGCAGGAAAAATAGGCAATTGAAAGGATCTAAGTGAGGAAGAAAGGATATAAATGATAAGGTCTCCAAAATGACAGGAGATGTTCCTGGTGTGTAGAGTATCAGTACCTAATAAAAGTGGTCCAGGGAAGGATGACCAGTGTACTAGTGGCAGAATCATGGCATCCAGGGCTCACTGATACTGGAAGTCTGGTCTGATTCCACAGAAGAGCTTCTGTAGCACAAATAGCTGAGAAAGTCAATGCTGGCTCTAAAAGAAAAGTGTCAGAACACAGTTATGGCTTGCGGTGTATGGGGCTGGGTCACAGTGCCCATTCTGACCACATACACTGCAAAAAACCTTGACAAAGAGTTGGTGGTGATGACCTGGCCTCCAAATGTCCCAGATTTCAGTCCAATTGAACATCTGCTGTCCAGCATGTGCTGGACAGACCAGCCGAACCCATGGAGGCCTCACCTCACAACTTACAAAACTTCAAGGATCTAATGCTGACTTCTGATGAAAATACCACAGGACACTTTCAAAAGTCTTGTGGAGTCCATGGCTTAGAGCTGTTTTCTGGGCATTAGGGGGACCTACACAATATTAGGCAGCTGGTGATAGTATGGCTACAATAAACTCTAATTAATCTAATTAATATAAATATAATTACTCTAAACCGAATATGGTATAGATCCAAAAATATTTAGTCAGCACATTGAATTTTGTTATTAACATAAACGTAGCTATGTGTACACAACCCAGAATAGTGAATCTATTCCTTGACCTTTTTCAACAAATTCTTGTTGCAATAACCACTGCCCTGTACTCAACCAGTTTCCGTCCTGCAGCAGCAAACTACAGTCCAGTTCCTCAGCAGTGCAGCCCATGAGCATTTTGTTGATATGCAGAGCATTATGTGTCTTACACAGTAAAGAATGAGCATACTTGTTGAAAAAAATAATTTTACACTGATATAAATTTTAATGAATGTTTTTATGAAGTATAAAGAGAAAAAAGAGTAACCAGTTTAACATGTAATTGAGGGAGAGTTCAAGAGATTTGGTTTAAACAAATATTTCAAAATAATATTTATATATTATAGTATAGTAACACTCATTTAATATATAGTATAGTAACACTTAACAACCACTCCTAACTCCTAACTCGTTTGCATGTTGAAGGTACAGGCTGAAGATCCTCACATGGGGTGCTGTAATGTGGGTACTGTAAGGCTAAGATGATATCCCTCACAATGTGGCAACAGTTAAAGATATGCAAGTGCTGTTGTGTTGGTCATGTTTTTTTTTAGATGGTAAACACTAGAAATGTAGGTAAATCAGTCTAAGGAATTAAATATGAAAAAGTATTCAATTAGTGAGTAGCAAAACTGTGGTTGAAATACTGAGACCAATTTGAATGAAACTGATGAAAATATGAGACATTTGTTTGAGGAAAATCTAACTGAAGTATATTCATGGTTTGTGCTTTATGAATGAAACACTTAAATGGTTAGCCATGACCTCTGATTTTATTGAGATATGGATATAAAGTGACATGAACCTGAATACCCTTAGACATCTATCACTATGAGAAACACCAGAGTACCAAGCAGCACAAATCAGGAAATGGCTACTAGAAAATAGCTAAAAGTTCTTTACTCCTTTTAGGTAAATAATTAAGAAGCTTTGTTTAGTTAGGGCACTAACTAAGAAACCATGGCAAAATGAATAAGGCATTAACTAATTTACTGCGTGCATCAATTTTTGTTTGTACTTGAAAAGCTGTGCCATTATTTCCACCCTGAGCAGGACCTGGCAAATCTCAGAGATAATGTTTGAAGCAGTGTTAGTATTAATAAAATATTGATGTATGTTTCAAAAATATATGGAAATGTAAAACTATATCGTTGTCATATATTTTGCCCTTTTCTGGTGGTGGTTTCATATAAATCACTGTCAATCAAATATAGCAATGTTTCCTGTCTAATTCTATGTTGTTATTGTTATTATAGTTCAATTTTTTTCCATTTTTTCTTTGAAATAAATTTAGATTTTTCCTAACCAAATAATCTACATAGTTTAGAATTGGAGATTACCGACACAGTCTATAATAAGCAAATCAAATCTTGAAATCAGAAAACAATCATTATCGCAATATAATAAATTTAGCCTGGTTTGGGCCATTTTGCTGTTTCAAGTATTTCTAATTAGAATTAGTTAAAGGAGGGGTGTCAGAATTTTCTCAGCTCATATTATCTAAATCATATAAAACAATACATTTCATTACAATTACATTAAAATTACATTGAAATTGACAATTAAAACAATCTTTCAGTGAAAGAAAATCTGAATACAGTGTACATACGTCAGTAATTAAGAAACAAAGAGACAAAAAATAAACTAAACAAAGGACTTCCTTTGTGTGTGCATGTTACTGTAACTGCAGTACAAATGAAGAGGTGCATAAGGTCACTTCAAGCAAACTGCAGACATAATTCCAAGTTGCCCTCTTATTCTTAGTTGCAGTCAGTCATTATAGAAGTAGAAAAACTGTACATTTCTTCACAATGATGGTAATAGCAGGGTTTTTTGATGTATATAACACAAATATAGCCTTTTCATTTAATTTTTTAAATTGAAAGCTGTGTGACTCATTAAGCTCAATGATTTGTCACACCTTTGGTGAAAAAGAAACAGTAAATAAATGTGTCTCCTTTTCTAAGCTTCCTGTTATTGAATTCCTGTTATTGAGGGAATTTGGTCTCTGTGTCATATCATATTTATACCCCAGTATATCAGGAAGTCAAAAATGACAAATAATTTTGGATGAGAGTTTTAGACTAAATTTACTTCAATTTAGGGTAATGTTCCTCTCATATATTTAGAGTAAGATTGAGCTTATCACCCACAATAGTTATACAGCTGACTGTGCATCAAGCCAACAACAATGAACGAAATGTACAAACATGAAATATAAAATTGTGACTTTGACTTTTAGATTCCAAATTTCAGTGCCTTTTACAGCAGACAAGCGCCAATAATTGTGTTTGCATTGGAACAACGGGTTCTTCTTTGCCTTGTAGTGAACCAGTGAACCTGCTTGCCTTCATAACTGCTTGAATTGTGTGTTCTGAAAAGATGACAGGTTTCATACCATACAAGGAGGTGTGTTGTCTTCCTTGCTCTCTGATTGGCAGCTACAGTACAGGATAGCAGCTATGGCAAAGGTAGAAGAAAATGAAGGGAAATCGTGAAACACAAGGAGTTCATGACAAAAGAAATTAAAGGACGAGATGTGGAAATCTTTGATGTGGTTCAGTATTCCAGTGCTTACGGTATTAACCGTACAGAGAATCATAAGACCTGCTGGAATGCATCATGCATGTTAGGGAGATATGTGACCATGTGACCACAGCAATTGCTGGAATGCTGCCCTGATAATGATCTGTGGTTCTTGCTGGGTGTCACATGCTTCCACCTATATTTGCACGGGGGGAACCTGCATAGAATGTCACACTGATACCTCATTTATCACTGACAATGGTACACCTCATGCCAGTCACACATACACACACTTGCATGAAGAAAAACACACACATGCACATGCTTTGAAAAACAGTGTTAATTAGTTGAGAGTAGGCCTGCAGGAATTTAAAGGAGAAAGTCTGAATAATAATAATAATAATAATAATAATAATAATTAATAATAATGTTTTGTAGTAGTAGTAGCAGTAGTAGTGTTGCTAAATGAATACATTAATAAATAATTAATTACAATTAATAGTAATCATAATTATTATTATAATAATAGGGGCAACTTACTATTCATGTTACTATTTGATCATGCAGAGAACCATAAAAGGATTAAAATTGTTCTGTTTTCATGGTTCCCATTGCCTTTGCTTAAGAACCCACATATGTCCACCTTTTAAGAGTATATTACAGTTATTTAGAAGCTGCACTGCAGTGCTAAATCATTTTTGTCTGATTTGTAAAACTGATTTTTACATCATCTGTCATTAAAAACTATAAGTTGATTCAAGCTCGGTTACTCTACTTGTTTTGTCTGCAGTCCACATATGTAATCAATTCCAAATGAAAGCAATATGGATCACTGTCGCTTCAGTGTCAAATGCGAGACAATAGCCATTTATGTAACACCACATAAGTACACATATTCATCCGAATGCTGAGATAGACAAATGGAATGTTCCTTTGTAGACAATGATTGTGGCCAGTCATTGAGTAGCAATGTGTGCACACAGTTAAGGTCTCTTGGATTGAGGAGCTATTGAAGGTCTGACATGGTTCACTGACTAGGCTGTCCGTGTGACAAATGACTTGAACATTTCCAGAAGTTTCTATGCACACCTTCCGCCCAGTGGATCTTCTAATTAGTGAATCATTCTGTTTAACCACTTTCCTCCAGGATCAATAGAGTTTTCTGATTCTGATTCTGATTCTGATTAAGGGGCACTAATTACTTGCAAAGGTGTTTAATTGTACAAAATACACCCATGTTATCTTCATAGAAAAGCATTAGCAACACAGCAGGGCACCTATAGTATCTGCACACAAGCCTAAATTCACTATGCATCAGCAGCAGAGTCACACTCTTTGAAGCTCTTTTGATCAAATTTGGAGTGAATAGAATTGGTGAAGGTTCACTGTACACTTCTGTTAGAGTGATGAAACTGCATTGATCACCTTCAGGATAAGCAAGATTTGCAGAAGTGTCACTGAGCACTTTTGGGATCAGTTGGAATGATGAAGCTTATGTTAACACATTTGGAATGAGTTGGAGTGATGAAGCTCAAGCGAACGCCTTTAGAATGAGTTTGGATGATAAATCTTATGGTAACACTTTTGGGCTGAGTTGCAGCAATGAATTTAAATACCTTTGGGATTGAATTGGAATGATGAAGCTCAAGTAAACACCTTTGGGACGAGTTTAAATGATGAAGCTCAAGTTTACACTTTTGGGATGAGTTAGGACAATTAAGCTGAACACGTTTGAGATGAGTTGGAATCATGAACCTCAAGTGAACACCTTTGGGATCAGTTGGGATGATGAAGCTCAGTTGAACACCCTTGGGATGAGTTGAAGTGATGATTCTATTGATTGTATTTGGGATGAATTGGAATAATAAAGCTTATGTAAACACTTTTGAAGTAATGTTCGGGAAAACAGAATGTGAACCTAAGCGTGATCTCAAGACTATTACATCATCAGTCAAGTCACCGTCTTGAAAGGTTGTTGCCTCCAGTCACTCACATTATTCAGAGACAATAAATCTTGACAGATAACCAGTGCAACCTTCCAGGTTTGATTTTACACCTTGTTTACAAGTCCTGAAGGAACCACAGTTTTCAATGAAAATATTATTTTTTTAAATATGTTGAAAAATCTTGCATGCATAATCAACGTGTGAATGCATATTGATGTTTTGAATGCTGAAAATACGTGAAATCAACAGGGGAAAAATCAGTTTATAACTAGTGTTCACCTGAAAATAAGTAAAAATGTACATTTTTATAAAGAATAAATATTTAAGCATACACTATTAAGATATCTTTCACAGAAAACCATCTTTTTCACATATTCTTCACAACACTTTTTTCTAATTTAACAATAATAGCATGTGTTTTTTTTATTTACATGCAAAACTCAAAACTTGTCATTTTATTCTCTTAATTATACATTTTTCTGTCAAACTTCAGGAGCTAGTAATGCCAGCACTTGATGGCCAAAGAACATTCGAGATATTGATCAGAAAATGTGTCTTGTGCATCTTGCAGTCACACTTTTTTTTTTTAATCTTGGATTGTGTCACAGGTGCACCTGAAGTAGCCAAACAGGTGCCCAGATGTGACACACCTCTTAGGATTCAGCTATAAATGCCTCTCCAGTCAGGATCTGTTTCAGTACAAGGTCCTGAGAGAAGATCACCTTTGGTCTTATTGGACAGCCAAGATGGGGAACTGCATTAACTGCTGCAAAAACTTCTGTTGCCGTCCTAAGAACACTGACATCCGGATCACTCTGCCCGCTGTCTGCTTTGTGTGGCAAATTGCTATGGTCATCCTGTTTGGAGTCTTCGTTCGCTATAATGAGGAGTCCGACGCTCACTGGCCAACGTTTATGAAGGAGCATAATATCACAAGCAATATTGAGAATGATTTCTACTTCAGATACCCAAGTGAGTATTTTACAAATATCTAATTAAATATGACAGAGTTTGTCATAATGCTAAGATGAATATTATTTTTTAATTGTTCAAAGTAGAATGTAGATTAAATAGTAGTTATGTATTACCATTGTTGTCTTTCTAGATGTTCTACATGCAAAATATACTTATATATTACAAACATCATATGCATTTAATATTCTTTTCCTATGCATCTGCAATATGAATCTATTAATAGCTTTAATTATTTGTTAATTCATACCTTGCAGTTGATGTAAACTGTTAACAGCACTGAAATAGATACTAAGTGTTTACTAATCCCAGAAATTGAGAGTGAGAGAATAACATGTTTTTAATGGTTCTCAAATGACAGCCAACATCGTTTCAGATGTCACATAATTATCCTTTGCTGTAGCTATCTGTTAATCCCTTAACTGCCACTGATCTGTTTAGGGATCTGTAACAACAATAAGGCTGTCGTTCTTTAAGTGAGTCTGTTGGCTGGGATCCAGTCAGTCAGTCATACAGTATCCAATCCAAAATGCTGTAGAAGGCATTTCTCAGTTTCTCAGTTGAATGACTGTACTGTTAAATGCTCTCATCCTTGTCTTGCCTTAACATCTTCACCACATTTCGTCGAGCAGGTTTCCAAGATGTCCATGTGATGATCTTTGTGGGTTTTGGCTTCCTCATGACCTTCCTCAAGCGCTACAGCTTCAGCAGTGTGGGCTTCAACTTCCTCATTGCTGCCTTTGGGATTCAGTGGGCTCTGCTGATGCAAGGCTGGTTTCACTCTCTGGACCCAACTGATGGGACCATTAGGATTGGAGTGGAGAAGTGAGTTCACAAGTTTCTAGTTGCATGCAAAGGTTGTTCACTTTATAATAATACAGTCTTATCTCGCACATGGTCATATCTTGCATTTGGGTGCAGGGTTTGTGTATTTGTGCTGGGATATGCTGATCTCAGGTGGTAATCGATTTAGGTTAAATATGATTATGTCCTGAGCATTACAGCAATAGTGTAAAGGGGTTGTTGGGGCAGCTGGCAGCTTGGTGGTTAGGAAGTCGACCCTGTGATTGGAAGGTTGTGGGCTCAACTCACAGATATCACTGAGGTACTCTTGAGCAAGGTACTGTCCCCACAAAGTGGTCACTGGTAAAGGATAGTTAAAGAAATCTACCACACCAAGTACCCTTAAAGAGGGGGGAAATGTATCTTCAGGTCAACTCCAGCTTGTCATGTGTGGAAAGGTATCTGATCAATCCTCCGGCAGACTAATATGGCTTGAACACTTGTCCTTTGTTATAAAAAAAAGTCTTATATACTGTATACATCTTTCTCCAGTCTCATCAATGCTGACTTCTGCGTGGCTGGGTGCTTAATTGCATATGGAGCTTGTCTGGGGAAGACCAGTCCTGTACAGCTGATGGTGATGACGTTGTTTGGAGTCACCTTGTTTGCAGTTGAAGAGTACATCATCCTTGATCTCCTCCATGTAAGCTGCCATTGGACAGTCACTTGGGTTCTTAGAAGCAGTTGTTTTCTGTAAAAATATAGTATACATGAAGGATGAAATGAGTATGTTGTTGATGTCCACTATCCACTGTACTCTTAATATTAGTCATGCATGGTTATCCTAATCCTGCTGTAAAATTGGAACAGGTCAGAGATGCTGGCGGCTCCATGACCATCCACACTTTTGGAGGATATTTTGGTCTGACAATATCGTGGATTCTCTATCGACCAAATTTGAACCAGAGTAAACGTCTACAAGGCTCGGTCTACCACTCTGATGTCTTTGCCATGATAGGTGAGTTACAGTGACCTTGGAATTTTTTTTGGTCCAGGAATAAACGCTTCCTTAACATGAAAGGTTTTCTTTTCCCAGGAACTCTTTTCCTCTGGATGTTCTGGCCCAGTTTCAACTCTGCCACTGCAAACCATGGAGATGGGCAACACCGGGCAGCCATCAACACATATCTGGGCTTGGCCTCCTGTGTCCTTACAACCTTTGCCATCTCCAGCCTCTCAGCCAAGAAGGGCAAGCTGGACATGGTAATTTTCCAACACACATAAACCAGATGCAAGTAACTGTTATGCAAAGATGGTTGACTGTCATTCTGTTGCCAGATTTTGAACTGGTGCAGTGTGTGATGCATCTGTTATTTGTGTTGTAGGTGCATATCCAAAACGCCACCCTGGCCGGAGGCGTTGCCATGGGTACAGCATCTGAATTTATGATTACGCCATATGGATCACTCATTGTTGGTTTCTGCTGTGGTATTGTGTCTACCTTCGGCTACCTGGTGTTGTCTGTAAGTGTTGCAACAATGGATGATACAGTTAACAGTTCTGTTGAATCAGGACATGTTCATTTGTAAACAAATTGCTGATTTCTTCACCTAGCCTTTCATGGAGACGCATCTAAAGATCCAGGACACCTGTGGAATCCATAATCTGCATGCAATGCCAGGCTTTCTTGGTGGAGTTGTAGGTGCCATCACAGCTGCTACTGCGAAAGAGACTGTCTATGGAAGTGAAGGGTGAGTGTGTTTGCAGACTTTATATAAATTTTAAAGTTCTGTCACTATTTCCTGGCAATACTCTGATATGTTTTCACTGACTAAGATGTAGATACAATGTCAAATAATTTTTTTTTTCTTCAGGTTGACCAACATTTTTGAATTGGTGGGTACAAAAAGGACAGCAGGAACACAGGGAGGCTACCAGGCTGCGGGCCTTTGTGTGGCTCTCCTCTTTGGAATTGTTGGTGGAGCAATAGTGGGTATGTAATCCTTCAAGAAGAGTAATCTGTTTAAACTTTATGTATCATATCTAACCAGCAAACTTAAAAAGTTGCAATTCTTTGAAAGAAAGTCTGTATTCACAAAATTCGAGGCATTTACTGCCTTGAAATTCATTTTCATACATTTAAGTGCGTCATTTACCAAACTTTCATTTATTTATAAGAAAAAAACTAGAACTAGGAATCTAATTTTACAGGAATGATGCTTAGCTAACATTTCTCCAAGTTATTTAGGATTCTGCTCCTATAAACCATTGGTTCTCAAACCAATCCTCAGGACACCCCAGATGGTTTTCATTTTTTCTCTATCCCCATGTGGCTGTATTGAGCAAAAATGCAAAACTTCCCAGGGACCCTGAGGATCAGATCTGAGATCTGCTTCCAAAAACAATAACAAAAAGTTGCTTTTTGCCCATGTAGGACGTGGGAAGAGTTCTGAGGTTTCAATTTTCTTTAATACCTGTAGGTTTTATATTGAGATTGCCAATCTGGGGAGATGCAGCAGATGACAATTGCTTTGATGATGAAGTCTACTGGGAGGTGAGTAAAAAAAAAGTGTGCTAAAGTTGTTTACTGCTAAATATGTAATTTGGGTGCAGTATTACAATCATATCACAGTTGGGTAAGAAAATCATTGCAATTTTATGGTATATTTTTTGTGCAGGTGCCTGAAGATGAAGAAAGCATCCCTCCCATTCTGGAATACAATAACCATGCGATCACCAAGAACCCTGATGCGTGTGTGTAAGTTACAAACTAAAACTTGTGTTTTTAGTATGTTAGTGTGAGGCTTAAAATATGAATTTATAGATGATCTTTGTAAAGCTTTTTTTCCCTAATGCTTCACGAATAGCAGCAACAGTATCCTAATATTTGGTTGATCAAATGTTTTAGTCCAGCTGTTCATACTCATTCTCAACTTTGTTTTGTTTTAGGTCTGAATCCAACTTCTCTGTTGAACAGAGCTAGTTAAAAAAGATGACATCTGCTGTCAGAAACCTACTGAATGGAGGTCCAGGATGCTATCCAGGCAGCCGGTCAGAGCCAGTGCACGCTAATGGACAAGACACTTTGTGTTATTAAATATATTTGTATTATTAAACATCCAAACTGCCTATTGATCTGTGACATTCTAAAATATTAAAAAAGCACTATAATGAAAAATTCTAAGTCAAAATAACCAAATGTCTCTCTTCAAGAAGAGAGAAATACTATTTCAGGATTAGTGCACAAATGGACTTCACGACCTTCTGTACTTATGAATTCATATCATATTAGCATTGTGTTAAATTTTGAGGCACAGTCTTTTTGAAATCTTATGCACAGTACTCAGTATGTTATAGTTTTTTTTTAGTTTTAAGAATGTATATAGATTTATTTAATGTATCATGTGAATAACTGTATTTATCCTCGTTCATGAAGTAAATGCTTTAATGACTTTAAAGTGTGTTTTTCTGTTTATTCACATTACTTATAACAACTGCTACACAAATCTAGTTTATTGGTGCTTGTGTAACTGGAATTTCTAGAAAGCATAATGAGTGTGTTTGGCCACATCCTGTTGGAAATATACACTGACTATACTGTCTGACACTCACTTCCAACAACTTTGCATACTGTGCAATTAAAAGGTTGCCCATTTTTTCTGCAACAACATCATTAACTCCTTTTGGATGGCTTACTAAAATCCATCGCGCAAATCTTTCCATGGACAACAGGTTTTTTCAGTACTTCCGAAAATAAGATGATGTAGCTGCTTCGTTTCATACATGAGTAAGATGGAAGCTATCAAGATTCAGAATACTGAATTCCAGTGAGTGAATTATGATGCAGAGACATGAAAACTTGAAGATACAGCACATACTTGTGCTGTACCTACCTTATTGCCTGAGATGTTTGGACTGTTCAGTTAGCTAAAACTGATAAATGATGGTGATTTGATGATTCGGACCAAAACTGTACTATGGAAGGTACAAAAACCAGACTGAAACTGCTCAAACAGATTATGTTTTGACTCAGTTTCACTCATTCAATGACTCAGTTTCACTTTCAGTGGTTAAACAAAAGTCATACAGTGTTTGGAATCTACTTTAACTACTTCAGTAACATAGAGACAAAATGTAATTTTTTGTAAGGCTATTAAAAAATAATAATAAAGCAAAATAACTATTGCAGGAAAGTCAGTTTCCCAACACTACTGCCAGCAGACAATGCTACTACCTTGGTAGAATGTGCTTCTATGGGACTATTGTGCATTACAGGACATTCTGACCTCTAATACTGTGTATTAAAATAGTTCAGGTAATGATAAGTTATAGCAGGAGCCATTTAGCATGATACCTGTTACTTTTATTTGCATGTACAGTAGTGTGGTGACGATTTAACAATCTTTTTACAATCTCTTCTTTATGAAGTACAGATATGAGCCATTATACTCAAAGGATGGGTGGGAGAAGTTCTGAGATGAACTTTAACCAACACTATTAACAAATTGGCAAAATAACTCTGTCAGAATGAGCAGAAACATGTTCATTTAAAATCTTTTCTGAAGGCAGTCCAGGTCCCGTGAAGAGCTTTAAAGTAAACAAGCAGGTGTGATAGATTTCTGGAAAAATATAAGGTCCAAAGCCATAGCATAACTGAACCACTGCTGCTCGTCCCCTCATTCTACAGTAACATGCTTATGTGCATGAAACCTTTTTGAAAAATTTGACTTTTGGCGCTCTTCCACTGGCACAAGGAACTATGCCACGCTGCAAACAAATGTTTTTCCATTACAAAGAAAGTAAGCCGTACTTTAGTACCCGAGCTGCTTGATGGCAGGGTCAAAAGTGAGCTGCAGCACAATAAACAAAAATGGAGTAGTAAGTGTGTCTTTCTCAAATTATTTGATGCTTCTCTCTCACCTTAAAGCATTTGGGTGTGTAGGGCTTACAAAACCTAGACACCTCCCCCTCATTTTCATACAGACTTGTTTTCATAGCTCTAAGCCCTCCATAAAACCTGAACCTAAAGGAGTTTCTGGAAAACTGTGACTCAGTTCCGTTCAGTTTTCTCTATTTAAACACAATGTTTATTGATGTCTGCAATTCATTTGCACTACTTTAGTGGCATTCAGAAGTTAAACCATGCGCCTTTCTGTTGGGATTTAGCTCATAACAGTCAGATTCAAAAACACCCTACCATTCAAATAACCAAGATGTCAATCACTGATCCTGACAGATTGTTTCTTTCTATCTTTATGTACACTTGCATCACAAAATGGGCCAAAGGTGCTGTATACTTGTAAAACACTCACCTGTGGCCACCACCCTGCTGTGGTGCACTTGCATCATTATTTTATGTTTCTGCTTCGCAGGTGTCGCGGCAAAAGCGCTGACTTTTAGGTGAGAGAAGCACTCTAAAGAAGTACAAACGACTGTATTTTGCTATAAT
>JBBJLS010085788.1:0-23523 GCA_037577275.1 Bryconaethiops microstoma
ATATATCTTGTGTTGTAGACATTGTAACCCATGATTCCCATCACCACCACTGTAAATCGGTAATTTCACCATGAAATGGAATAAAAGAATTGTAGTTTAGAAGCAAGATGCTTCTAACAAGGTTCGTTCCACTAAAAGTTTTATTTTTAAAGTTAATGACTGAAACATGACAATTCAATTGAGTGTGTATGTCAAAAGGGACAAACTACTTTATGCCCAGTGTTATTACCGTGGGTGAATTTATATATAAAATATAATAATAATAATTAAAAAAAGATCTTAAAAAAAAAAAACGTCTACGACTGCTAATTAAATATTTCCTAAGAAATACAGTTTATTTGGAGATATTCCTCGAACAGTTTTACAACAGCTGAGGAGTTTGTAGTGAGTAGTATGATGGCAATTCAGTACCAGGAAAAGCGTCATTCCCATAAAGCACTTTTTCGGTTTTACAGAATGTTACAGAAAATTACACAATCATATTAACATTATACGTGAAATTTTGTGCGTTGATAACTATATTCATGAGAGCCTTGGCTAAGAGATTAGAATGCTGGCCTAAAACCAGTGGACTGAATTCTTAAACAGTTGATTATCATTAAAAAGGAAGAGGGGGGATGGAGTGAGGGGGGGTAACTTTCTGGGCATTAAGCTCGTCGGGGACTCCCTTTCGGTCCATTGGATGGTAGTGATGTGTTCAAGGGATCAAGCTTCCACAGCCTTCTCCTTTGCTTTCTGTTCTTGCTTGTACCTGGAGAAGTAAATAAATTCATGGTTATATAACCAATTTCTACAAAAATCTGCTGCAGTGATGTAACTTGTTTTATAATTTATATAGTGTTCTGCAACAACTTCCTCTGCACTGCCAGAGATGGTCTAAATCCGATACAAAAATTCTCAGCACAGCACGTTCATTTCCTAACATTTCAAAATGAAACGGACCTAAAACAATGTTGGACTGCCAGTAGCTCATAAAACAAGCTGACCCTTAATCTTGTCCAGTGTATGGAGATAAGAAAGCCCTTTGTTTGAAGACTTAAGAATGGTTGCTGTTGTAAACACAAAAACTTTTTAACACTATATGGACAAAAGTATTGGGAGGCATGACCATTACACCAAGCTGGACTTTAACAACATTACAATAAAATACATAAACTTTAATATGGAGTTGGTCCCCCTTTTGCAGCTAGAACAGTTTCCACTCTTCTTGGAAGGCGTTCCACAAGATTCTGGAGTTTTTGTGGGAATTTGTTCTGTAGAGCAGCTGTCCCCAACCTTTTTTGCACCACGGACCAGTTTCATATAAAACAATATTTTCATGGACCACTATAGATGCAACTAAAGCTAAGTGTGTTCATGTTTTACTCGTTTTTGCTAATTGTGGGCTAGATTTTTGATGTACCATATCACGTGACCAAGACGAGCGTTTTCTTTAACAGAACAGATCTTTCAGACGCTGATAATCAATTAAATATTCTTTATTCTGTCTTTCTGTGTGGCCCGGTACCAAACGACTCACGGACCAATACCGGTCCGCGGCCCTCTGGTTGGGGACCTCTGCTGTAGAGCATTAGTGAGGTCAGGCACTGATGTTGGACGAGAAGGCCTGCCTCGCAATCTCTGTTCCAGTTCATCTCAGAGGTGTTGGATGGGGTTGAGGTCAGGGCTCTGTGCGGCCAGTCAAGTTTTTCCACACTGAACTCATCCAGTCATGTCTTTATGGAGCTCGCTTTGTGCACTGGGAGACAGTCATGCTGGAATAGAAAAGGTTCTTCCCCAAACTGTGTCCACAAAGTTGGAAGCATGGCGTTGTCCAAAATGTCTTGGTATATTTAGACTGCCCTTCACTGGAAATAAGTGGCCACCTGAATTCAATAATTAAGAGGTGTGTCCCAATACGTTTGTCCATATAGTGCAGCTAAAACAATAAAGTGATTTGGCCAGTGGGTCAATGAGGTGGGCATTTTCTATTCGACTACATTTTTTAAATTTAAATGACAAAAAAGTATAGCTGCAGCTCCTCTCAAATGTGCCCATTTTATCCTTTCCAGAATTTTATGCTTTAGTCATTTTTTCTTTACTGTAAGTCTCCAATCATTACTGCTATTCTGAAAAGTTATATGAACAAACATGTCCAAAATGTTCAGTTTATGAAATGTAATCTAGTGTAACCATCAGATAAAGACCAGGTTTAGAAAAGACCAGTTCTATCATTAAATACAAACAATTTACAGAGTTGTTCTTTTTATTAATCACTGTCCAAGTACAGCCATCAAATAAAGACCATTTCACTTTATTTAAAAATCGGTGACATCACAGGGCATCATGCCAATAACACCTTAATCAGTCTTAAAAAAAAAAAAACTATGTAGTGCAATATTCATCCTTTTTTATGCATACTTAAAACAAGTTGGGGAAAATGCTTTTGTTAATTTCCGTTATAAAAGTTACAAAAGTGCCTAATTTGTGCTGATATTTTGCTGTTACTTTTGTTAATTTGTGCTGATATTTTGCTGTTATGTTTGTTAATTTCTGCTGATATTTTGTTTAATAACAGCACAACATCCATTAAGACTGTCAGTATTTAAGTAGCTAATAACTACTATTTATTTTAAATGATTTCATACGTTGCTGCACTGAAAACACCCTCAATATGTCTATAAAAAATTCAGCTTTGAGTCTTTTTTTTCTGCATGTTTCATTGAAGTTACATATAGACTGGCTACTTGAGGAAATGTCTTTGCTACACTCAATGAGATTCAAAGAATGAGTACATTTTATTTTGAACAGCCTAATGTAAAGATAGTAGATGGATGAAAGGACTCTAAAGTCAGAATGCAGACTTCACTGAATAAGAGTCAGTGATAATATTTCATTTATTGTGTATAATGAAAATAAGGAAAATGAACAAACCTTGGAAATATTTATTCATGGTCACACAATATGACCACTTGTAAGATCAGGGCCAAGCAACCTTTAAGAAAGTGCTAAATTCACTTAGAGTGCTGTGAAAATTGATTTCTTATTTGTTTTGCATGTTTGTCACACTTAAATGTTTTAGAATATCAAACAAATTTAAATGTTAGGCAAAGATAACCCAAATAAACACAAAATGCGGTTTTTAAGTGATTTTATTTATTAAGGAAAAAAACTATCCAAACCTACATGTCCCTATGTGAAAAAGTAATTGCCCCCTTTGTAAAATGATGAAGTAACATTGGTTAATCACATTGTTTGGAAGGCTGAGTGCAATTCTACTAGCCACACCCAGGCCTGATTACTACCAGACCTGCTGAATCCAGTGATCACTTAAGAAGTAGACTAAAAGATCCCAGAAAAGGAGAGGAGACATCATGCCACGATCTAAAGAAATTCAGGAACAGATGAGAAAAAAAGTAATTGATATCTATCGGTCTGGAAATGATTACAAAGCCATGTCTAAAGCTCTGGGACTCCAGTGAACCATAGTGAGGGCCATTGTTCACAAATGGAGAAAACATGGAACAGTGGTGAACCTTCCTAGGAGTGGCCGGCCTACAAAAATTACCCCAAGAGCTCAGCAACGACTCATCCATGAAGTCACAAAAGAACCCAGAACAACATCTAATCAACTGCAGGCCTCACTTGCCTCAGGTAAGGTCAGTGTTCATGACCCAACCATAAGAAAGAGACTGCACAAAAATGGCCTGCATGGGAGAGTTTCACACGAAAACCACTGCTGACAAAAAAGAACATAAAGGCTCATCTCACTTTTGCCAAAAAAACATCTGGATGATCCCCAAGCCTTTTGGGACAATATTCTGTGGGCTGACGAAACAACATCTGGTGCCGTGAGATGGGGAAAGTCCCTAATCCTAACCTTAACCCTAACCCTAAACCTAACCTTAACCCTAACCCTAAACCTAAACATTACAGTCACCAGTTACTGCTGATACTGGCGGTGTTACGCACTGCACATTAAAATACAGGGTAGTGAAACGTCCTAGCACGAAAAAAAGTCCTGAATCGTGATCGCAGCACGTATTTTGATTAAATTGTATTTCGTGATGGCTGCATGAAAAGTCGTGAGATCGGGTTATGCATCAAGTGCCAGTGATTGTGGTGCCTAGACACTTTATCATTTCACAATAAAGATCTAGCTGGGCAGTAGTGTCACAATCTAACTTGCAGCAAAGGTGGCATCCTATGACAGTGTTCTGTCTGATATCACTGAGCTCTTCAGTACGACTTGTTTTACTGCCAGTGTGTACGGATATTTGCTTGGTTTTATCTCTGCTAGCAATTAGTGTGGTTGAAACTCAGTCATTATATACATACTTTTGGCCATATTGTGTACATTAAGAATATGATGATGAACGATATTGTATACATGTTTAGACTGAGAATATATCTAGTATAGCTGTTTTACCAGGTTTAATGAGAGGAGCTCCAGAAGGCTTGGCCTCCTCAGGGTCTTTCTTGTGTCTGGGCACCTCACTGTCATTACCTGCCGAGATGAGAAAAGAAAACACAACTGTCTCCCATTGCTCTTAATTTCTCTTTAAAACATCTTTAATCAATGTCAAGTGCTTTTTTTCAGCTGGCTGCTGCTGGTCTATTGCATAATTACACAAAAGCTCCTTTCTACTAGACATAATCTGGTGGCTTTTAGGATTATTTATGTGTTGGAGAGGCCTGTGAGGTTGCAGTGCCAACTGGAATAAGACACAATTGTCTCCCTGGCAAAAGCAACACTTGGGTAACTTTGGCTGCGCTCCACTTGCTGAGAAGCCTTTTCTTCAGTGCTGACAGTGATAATTAGTATGGCCGATTAAGCACAGGGCCGAAAGTGTGACTGGATTAAAAGAGTCAGATACCGCAGTGCCACGGGATCAAGGTTGTCCAGGGCAGAATAGACCAAAAGACCAGGACACTTCATCATCTTAACTGGTCTAAATGACAGCTGTAACTATTAATTAGCACGGGACGTTCTTAACGCCATTGGTTTCTGTAGTGTACAGGTTATCACGTTCAACTAACACGCGAAAGTTCTCAGCCCAAAAGTGACAACTCTTACTGGGACGGCTGGTGGCCTAGTGGTTAGGGAGTTGCCTCTGCAATCAGAAGGTTACCGTCCCCACACTCTGCTCCCTGGCGCCCCTTGTTGGTGACAGCCCACTGCTTCACTTGGTGAATGGGTTAAATGTAGAGAAAGGGGTCACTTTACTTTAATATCAACCTTAAAAGGGGAATTCCTCAAATTTCTTTTTAACTTTCTTCAAAATTCAATCATTTTACAGCTTTTTGATCAGAGCCAGGAGTTGAGATATATAGGCCTTTTAATTTACTACCCAAATCCCCTTTTAAACTTACAAGTGTATTCTAGATTTTAGATGTTGATAATAGTAAAACAGTGTTAAATCTGGGAACTATAATGCAGGGAATTGTAAGGCAATGAACTAGGCAGACAGTAAATAACATTTAAACAGTAAAGCCAAGAAAACACCAAATTTTGTAATGATATTAGTGCAGGTAGTAAGTTATTATATATATACATATATATATATATGAAAAACAACAAACTGCCGACATTTATCTACATTCACTACCACAGTAAACATTTCTGACTTGGCTGGAAAACTTCATAATTTGAATGACTAATGACCTAACTAATAAAAACATTCTTAAAAGGGAATTCCAGCAATTTTTCAAACTTTCTGCAAAACATAATCATTGACATATAAAAGTTATTCACTGTGGTTTAATGAGAAATGGTTCATTCCAGAGAAAACTTCACAGATTTCTTTACAGTGGTGGTGAATTAAACTGGGGGTCACATTGTCTACATTACAAATATACCCATTTTTTACTATCCAAACACATCAGTGAATGACAGCAAAACGGTGGTTAATCAAGAAAAAAATAATATTTGTGCACCGTATTTTGTTTGGGACTATTTTGACTTTAAAACACGCTCTAATTTCATACTGAGGTGGTGTTTTCTACAGTCTTTTATTTAGATTTATTTAGACTTTATATTTTATAGTGTTCTTGTATCTGTGTCTTTGAATCTGTGCAACATAGGCAATTTCCTCTGGGATCAATAAAGTTTTCTGATTCTGAGGTACTTAAGAATAATATTTTTGACCAAAATCCTTTTCAAAACTGTCAAAAAACTGTGTCAGTTATCAGGCAGAGTCTTCATAACCATTTCTTCTAAAAAATTTTTGCAGATGTCTGGTTCCATACACCGCCACTGTGAATGACTCTGGTTCCGTAGGTTTCTCTAGAACAGGAATTTTTCATCTTGATGTTTTTAGTATTCAGAAATGTTGAGATATTGGTGGAATTGCCGATTACTTGTCATTATTATAAACTGAATGGGCAATATTTTAATTCAGAAAATGGCTTTAATATGCAGCACGTACGTTGACATCTGTCCCGGCATTCTTTCAAAGTCTTGAAGTTGTTTGCGTTTCCGAAGCAGCCGCCGTAGAAGAAGCGCCTGCACTCCTGTTTCTTGTTGTCGAAGAAATAGCGGGGCACAAGTCCCCGGCAGGGACCCGGCTCTTCCTCCAGGTGGCATGGACTCTTATCGTCTAGAGGAGAGAGAGAGAGAGAGAGAGGAGGAATCAGCTTGGGAGAAAGTGGAGAAAAACAAGAAGCCACAGGCAGTAAATCATTTTTATAGCCCCTGCAGTCCTCAGACATGTTTACGTCTTGTGGGAGAATTCTTACACTGTTGAGGGTAGTCTGAACAGAAAACTGAAATATCTATTAACCCTAAGAAACTGTTACTTTAGACAGTAAAGGAGTATTTTAATAGTTTTCCTCACTAACAGCTCCTTAAAACAAGCAGACACTATGATATTATTTTGTAAATTTTTATACCACATTAATGCTTGTAATTAGAAAACTTCATGTCTTGAATTGGATGAAATTGACATAGAAGTTGAATGGGAATGTAATTAATTATATAATTATATAATTATGAATTTACAATTAAGCTTACTATTTAAATAGTAAGGCAAAACACAAACAACAGTGATCTCTAATGATATTAGTGCAGGTAATTAGTTATTAAAATGGTTCCATTTACCACCACTGTGAATATTTCTGACTTGGCAAGTTTCTCTAAAATGGGACGTCACACACCAAAACTATTCTGAACCTCTGTATTTTAAATACAGAAATAGTGAAATCATGGTGAAATTCCCCTTTAATAGAAAACATCTTTAATTATAAAGAGAAATTCCACTGATCTTTCAAACTTCTGCAAAATGTAAACATTGTGATATAAAGTCATTCAGTGTGGATTATGAGAAATGGTTCATTCTAGATTTCTTTACTGTGGTGGTGAATGAAACCAAGTGATCTCAATATCAACGTCACAAATATATGCATTTTATTTATTATCCAAACACACCAGTGTATCCACATTTGTCTTCTGAGCCTTTATATTTTAATAATAGTAAAATAATGGTAAATCAAGAAAATATTCTTTGGAAATATTTTCCTTACACCACCCAATGTATACTTGAAAAAATGTTTTTTTTTTAAAGAAAGTCTGGCATCATGTAACCCCTAGTACATACTGTATGAATACACCCTCAGTCCAGTGTATTACTTAGTGAAGCCCATACTAAAAAAAAAAACTCTCCCCAAACCAAGGACTTTTTATAGTAATGCCTTGACTGGCATTTTTTAATGATCATAAAGAATTCTGATTCCAAATCACACTCCCAGATAAGATAACCTCGCCTTTCCAGTGCTAATTACATCATCTCTGAGAGGAAGACCTCAGCCGACTTTGACTGTGAGAGTTTTCACTTCAGTGCTCCAGGACAGTCAGACCGCCCTTCTCACAGAAGCAAATACATTCATATCTTAACAAGACAAAACATTATGACACTAAGTCCATTTCTGTTTCTCTCTCTGATGAGAGAGTGGGCTATGAATGAATTCAGCCAGTGTGAACGGATGAAGTTACATAATTATGTCTGTATTTGTCTTGTGTAGGCCGTGGTGAGGACGCCTAAACGGACAGTCGCACACATGAATAATACAAAACAACAGTCCACAAGAACGGCATCTTGGGGGAGGAATAAAATCAAAGTAACGTTTCAGGACTGCATTTTGTTTTTCTGCTGTCGAAGGAGCTTTCAAAGTGAATTATTTAGCACATGTGAACAAATCACAGCATAGTCCACAGTGGCCTAGTGGTACGATACTTGCCTCTGGACCAAGAGGTCATGGGTTTGAATCCTATCTTCAGCAAAACCACCACTGGGTTCCTGAGCAAGACCCTTAACTCCAAGTTGCTCCAGGGAGACTGCCCCTGTAGTTAGGGAGTGGAAGTCGCTTTGGATAAAAGAGTCTGCTAACTACCGTAAATGTGACACTGTTCTCTGCATTTAACCAATTTATCTAAGTGAAGCAGTTTGGGCAGTGAGTGGGGAGGGTAGCTCAGTGGTGCCACTGTCAGTCCTGGGCTTGAAATCCACGACCTTCCAATCACAGGGGCAACTCCCTAAGCACCAGACCCCAGCTGCCCCGTGCATGTTTCTGACCATTTCTCAAGGATGCGGTCGATATCAGACTCACAATTGTACCATTAATATTTCAGGAAAAATGTATTTCAAGACTATCACTCACAAAATGGGACAAACCCGAAGGAAAACCTTGAGGAAAACACCTCCACCCCCCCCAAACCATCCCACCCTTTGGCTCCTCACATGCACTGGCCACTTCTCCCACTAGATGGAGACACACATCCTCCAACAGTGCTGTCCTCCAGCCTGGAGTCAGTGGAGCATAAAAGCAGATAAGCTCACTCCAGTATCCAAAAGCAAATTCATCTCTCCCAGCGCAGAGAGGAGGAAATTATAATTCTTAATCTCAGCTCTCAGAAGAACCGCTCCGTTCAACAGAATGTCTAATAAGAGCTGGAATGCAAATAGAGGCCCTGGTTTGAGAAGTAAGGCTCGTGATTATTGAGATGCTCTGTTATCAGAAAATCCCTTCCAGAGCTGCAGGAAGTGAGTGTCTGCAGAGGTTTCACACTAAAGCTGTGAAGCTGATAATAGGTGTTGTCTGAAGAAATGGTAAGGAAGGAACCCGGTCCTGCCTGAACTGAATGTTTCTATTAGACAGAAAATGTACTCATACCTTATTCATTGTCTGGAATCTTGGTGTTATATTTAGTATTTTGGATGGTAAATAAAATGGCTTTCTTTGTGTTGTAGACATTGACCCCTGGATACATCAAACTGCTCTGAATTACGCGTAAATAAATGTAAATGAATTAAGTTAAGAAAAATCAATGGACTTTCCATTTAGAATCTTTTTCTTCTGTTATCTTCAGTGTTTTTTCTTTATTCAGGTACCACTTTACAATAAGACTAAACTTATAAAGTGGTTATACATGATTTATAATCACATTGTTAATCAGGTTGTAGTCAGTTTATAAATCATTAATAAGTAGATATAAACTAGTTATAACGGTTGCCATACATTGATACAGGCTCACTATTTGGCGAGATGTGGTGTTTTAATGGTAGCAGCATGTTAATAAAGACCTGATGAAGCTGACAGTTTAACATTCTGCCTGAGTAAGAGACAAGATAAACTCAGCAACTAACAAGATCTGAGATCTTCATAGTGAGTCTGCATCAGTGTATGACAACTGTTATAACTTGTTATAATGGGCTTATTAATGATTTATAAACTGCAAACAACCTAATTAATAACCTGATTATAAATAATTTTTAAACCCTTTGAGGGTTGTCTTATTGTAAAGGATTAGATTTATTAATTTAACAACATCGTGATTTTATACACAAATGGTAAATATTAGCTCTATATTTTGGAATCCATGCTATGTATAGCTGCCTGTAAAGCTTATCTCAAACTCGACTGGTTTACCTTCATATCAAGACTCGTAAGATACCCAAGCACTGGGCCGCGCCGTAATGAACGAGAAGATTAATCAGAGCGCTGCAGTTGCCGGCCCCTCCTGGTTCTTTCCAGGCCCCGTTAGACAATCTGTCCAAAGTGTTTTGAAGCCGAGCTCTCATCCTGCGAAGTGACGCATTGTGCGCCCCGAATCTGCTACGTACGGCACTTTCTATTTCTCTCAGCACGGCGGCCGAAGCCTTAAGCCGAGATGAGACTGTGGCTTATTTCCTTATCGCATGACACGGTCTGTTTCACAGCGATTATTGTGGTGACCTCTAGCAGGGGTTCTGGAAAGGCAGCCTAGCAGGAGTCCGCCCAATCAAAAATCGGACTCTCCAGAAGCCGTAATAATATATGACTCACCGAACCACGGGGCAGTAAATAACCCAGTGTGGCCCTGGCTCTGCTGTACATTTGTCGTCTTTTTTATTTATTTATTTTTCTGAATGCAGGAAAGAGAGCAGAACATTACATTTCCTCAGTGATTGCTCCAAAAACGTTTTCCAACCCTGTGACTTATGCCATTTCAGCTCAGGCAAGATCGCATTGTTCAAATTGTTGAATGCCCTTCAGCATCCTGATGGAATCATCTTTCATCCTAAAAGCAGCATGATGCTGCATCTATATGGACCTTCTTCCATCTATATGGACCCTCATCGAAAGAGCTCCCCGATACAGCAGACCGCACTCATATCACCTTTGGGCCACAGCACTGGGAGACTTGTATGACTCATAACATTCACTTGTGCTCTCCGTTAACAAGACTGAAGCTGCTTTCTCATTCACAGTCCACCTTAAAATACTGATGCAGCAGCAGCTCTTTGTTTATAGATGGAGACAGCAGACAAGCCAATCAATTTGGTCAGTTGATATGAATTTATTTGCAAAAACTCACTCACCAAATGGTTAATCTTGAACAAGATCTACGTTTATGAGGTTATCTCATTGTGATGCACCAAGTTAACAGCTAAACATTAAATTGAATCTTCATTCATTAAAGCCGATAAAAGCACTAATAAACACTTTACTAAACACAGATTCTATAAGATTCAAAATTTCTTTGTCATTGCAGCTGTTTAGATGAGCAGGAATCCAGTCAGCACATCTGTCTCATCACCTAAAGCATATTATTACGCAGATACCGCTTTGTATAATCATTACAAAATAGTAAGTCTTATAATAAGTCTACTCTAAATAATAATGGCATCAATTTACAAGGATAAACGTTGAAAAACCTTGAATCTGTCGATAAATCTGTGTTGTTACGGTCTTTTTTTTCCACCAAATTTGAAATTTGGTGTTTGGGATGAAAATTTAATATATTCTTTGTTTACAGGGTCACTCAATGTGCTTTACAGGGAGAGAATAAAAATAAAATAGAATGAAGTAAAAGAAAAGAAAAGAAAGAAAAGAAAAACAAGAAAAGAAGATTAAATGTGCTATAGAAATGCATATAGTTAAAAGAAGGCTGAGAAGAATAGTGCAGTTTTTAGCAGTTTTTTTACGCTACAGTTGGTGCAGATCTGATATTGATGCACAGTTGGTTGGGCAGCATAGTGGATAAACACCATTTCACCATGTTTAGTGTCAGATGATTAGTTTTCATGTGACCAAGTCCAGTTTGCGAGCTACCTATTGAACCGGTGACCTTATCTATCATTGCTGTAACTGTCACCCTCCCCAAGCGAGAGCCACTTCTAAGGCTTCTGGTTTGTCCATTTAACATTTTCTGTTTTCAGCTGTGAAGTTGCCTTCCCTATTTTCTGGCCCCTATGTGTTGCATATGCTGCATACCTCCTTTTTACCCCTGAACGGCATTATGAAAATTTGGATCTGACTCACGAATCTCAGACAGGATCGCCTGTAAGATGCAGAATATCCATCACCGTCTGATTCAGCATCTAAATCATTTACAGTGTTGAGAAAATGGAAAGTAGGTTATTCCATTACAAACGTTCTCCCACGAGGAGGAGAAAAGCACGTTTTCCTAGTTTTTCAGGAAGCCAAGTAAACTCATGCGTCTCTGCTGAAAGGCATTTTTTCGACAGCTCATGATCTGAGCAGCTTTTTGAGCCACCACTCTAATGTGCAGGGCAGGGGAACTCCAGGGCCACACACACAGCAGTACACCACATTTAAACCTTCTAGAACAGGGGTGCTCAGCTCTCTAGCCCATCAGAGTTTCCCAGTCCAAGCACAGCATAGGGTTAATCATGGCGAGCCCAATTGCTCAGTTGAAAAATTAAATACTGATTAAAGTGTACCTTCTTGGCAATGATTAGCTGGCGATTTGCACGGTAATGGTATTAGATATTTTCAGGACCCTGAATGGTCCCTTTTACAATTACAAACCAAGCCTGACAGACACACTCATATATATGTTTTACATATGTCCTGTAATTTTTACAAAATAATTCACTATGCTTTGTCCCCATTACAAACCATGTTTTGGCTTTAAACAGTGGCCCTTGTTAACACATGTAATAATAGAAAATGGATCATCGCTGCTCTTTTGTGCAAACATTTTAATAGGAGTTTGCTCTCTTATAACACAAGATACTGGGAGGAGATTATTATTATTATTATAACATAGCGTCAATTCCCATTGACCAAGTTTTCATCTCACATAATTCTTAAAGGACCCTAAATGTGACTGATCAGAGAGTCCAAATGTTGCTTTTTTTTCAGTTTCGAACTGGAGCTATGAGGCTAATATTGCTAACAATCATTGCTAACACGGTCATCCACATCTTTTCCATAACTTCAAACCATCTCTCAACCTACTCAAACCACATCCAGCTCACCATTACATTGGAGCAATCTTGCTGATGTGGTTCAGGACATAGCATGACTTACCATGAGCTGTAAAAACAAACTTCACCGCAGCCATTTCAGACAACACTGCAATTCACAAATCTGTCATGAGGAGGACTGATCTTGGATCAAATTTCTCTGTACTAATGATGATCATGTCACAAAAACTGATTCTAGATCATCACTTCTACTCCCGAGGTGGTTTGTGAAAACAGACCCTGTTGTGTAAAAGAGGATACCTGCAGAGTTCAGCTACAATGGTAAAAGTTTGGGGTCCTAAACCACCTCCACAAGCCTGCTCCACCCTAATAAGGAGCTTTTTTAAAATCACAAGTCAGAATCAAAAAAATTTTCTCTCATACCTGGAGAAATGGGCATTTGAGTTTAACAGCTTCTCTTTCTCCACTTAACTAATAGATGAATTTAAAGTATTTGTTCAATCATAGGTTTTGTTATTACAGTTAAATCTATTATATATATATTTGTGTGTGTATGTAAAATATCTCATATATAAATATATATAAATTACAAATGAGTAATAACCTTCGTTTTGAAGTCAAAGTCACATTTTGAAGTCAGAATCAGAGAAACTTTCTCTCATTCCTGGAGAAACAGGCTTTACAAAAATAATTTAAGTTTAACAGTTTGTCTTTGTCCTATTCTTTAATGGCTGAATTGTTTTAAATATATATTTTTTAGTCAAATTTGTGGTTATTTTTATAGCTGTTCATGGTGCGTTATTCAGTTAAGTGTAGATATATGCATCATGTAGATGTATATGTAAAATATTGAATATATAAATATATATCAATTATAAAATATTGGGTAGACTCCTAATGTACATTATATAAATATATTTACTAAATATTAAAATTACTCTATAAAGTAGTGCCCAAAAGTAGCGGCACCAGGTTTGGGAGTGTTGGAACAAAGAAATCATCAGACCGAGGTGGACTCTGACCCTGCAAGACTGGAATCAGACTCATGTGGTAATTGTCCGATAAGTCAGGAGTTACTTGAAAACCACTGTCCTAATCAATATCACCACAGCTTGGTTGTCTCTATTTGTTCAGCTTACACTGTGTCCACGTCTCAGTTGTGCAACTGTGGTAACAGGCTTAGTTTGTCATCACTGTTTACGAGGTAATTACAGGGAAAGGGAACGCCCTGCTGGTGAACTTTCTACAAACCCATAAATGCCGTACAGCAACACCTACAACGGCACGCAAGCTGCATTTTATTGATTTCGAGATATACTTGTTCAGTCAACATTTTTAGCCGAGCTGAAAAGAAGCTGTTACCAGACTGTGGGTCAAACCATCTGGCATGTTACCGAACTATTCAGTAAAAAAAGGAGCTCTTCATGGAGCGAATGCAATTCAATGGCATTTTCAAGGCTATTTCTGTTCCTCCGAAGGTCACTCCCAACAAGAGATGACTCTAACTAGCCCCCGAACATTCGTCCTCGGTGGAGTCTGAAGTACACAAGTGAGACAGGACTCACCTTTCACTAAGCACATTTCTTCACACTCCTCCAAGGTCTCGAAGTTGTTTGCATTGCCTTGGCAGCCTCCATACTCAAAGTGCTCACAGTGACCCGTGTCGATGTTGAAGTAGAATCTGTCCTTTGCCGCCTTGCACGGGCCCTCGTCCTTCTTCAGGGCGCACGAGTGATGGAAAATCCGCAGGCGAGGTTGCCCTCCATCTGTCGAGACAAGGAAAGAAGCCAAAGTCATGATTCTGCCGAGCTCTGGATTCATCAAAATGGATAGTGGACAATGTGGGTGAGTTATTAGCTCCTAACCTGGGGATCTGTATGGAAGTAATAAAAAGTATATTTCTGGAATTTCGAAGAAACTTTTGCTTTCAACGGAATGAAGACCTCTCGCTGCTTAAAGATATTTTAATTGCTCTCGTCATGGCTTTGCCCTTAGTGCTTCAAACTCGGTTGAAATCAGAGTGAACCACCCATGGTCCGTGGTTCCAGGGGTGAGAGGGGGAGAAAAAAAGAAAACACTGATGACTAATTCATTCCGACTTCAAAGTGCCAGGAACCTCAGCTGAGACGCAGCCTTTTCAGGGTCGGAAGTTTCCTAACCATTTAAAAACTCTAAGACCATGTGTGTGAAGTCATCGAATACCAAGTTTCCAGGTGCCATAATTCCAATACTGAAATCACTGAGTGATCATTACAGTGCATCATGGGAGTCAGGAAGGATACAGTAATTCCAGTAAGGAAACATATGCACATATGTACCAAAGCCATTACTGTTAAAATGAATAGATTAATAATATTTATAGCACCTTTCATTCATCTGAATGTAGCTCAAAGTGCTTTATATGAAGTGCAAATACAACAAAGATTGAAGCAAATCATTAAAAAGAACATAAAAACACATGTATAATAATAAAATGTAAAAAGTTTAGATAAATTAAAGTTAAGGGTATTACTTCAAAGCAATAGAGTGCATAGTCTTGGCCAAAAGTCCTTCTATTGTGAATTATTTTCTAATTTTGTACAATGTTGTTCATTACAAATTACATTATTAGGTCATTTAGCAAATAATTATTAAACAATCTGAGCAGAAAAGTACAATCATTGTAAAACCATTTTTATTTGTTGAAACCAGTTCAGTTCAGATGTGTAGTAATGGACAGAGACCTCTGCACTTTCCCCCCTATGTTTAACAGAAGGTATTTGCAGGAGGCCAGTACCTACAGATCTTAGATCACATGACGGACAAACAGTCAGTGAGGTAAGCAGGTGCTTTAAGACCTTTCAAATCTTTAAACAAAGGGAAGAGCTCTATATCTGTGCTGGTCTGTGCTGAGCTCTCTCTCTTCTGAAGCTTTTAATACAGCAGAGCAGTGGTTCTCAAGCTTAGTCAAGCTTTTACACCTACTACAGTTCAGGAAGGGCTTGTTAATTGGCTGATGAGTTGAATCAGGTGTGTTGGGAGGCAGGAAAACACAAAAATGTGCAGAGTAGGGGGTGTATTGAACCAGGGTTGGGAACCAATGCTGTAGAGGACATATTGTCTACACTAGAATGTAGCTTCATTGTGATTGGCTGCTCCACTGAAATGCAAACGATTTGCTGTTGCATGCACTGTTGCTCTGCTGTTCGGAGGAACATTGGCAGAAGTGAAAAGGCATGAGTGCCTTCAGATCTGTGCGAACTGATCTCACACTCAGTGCATCAGAGTTGACAGACCTGCCCTTAACGAGCGATGACCCACTAACTTCTGAACGTTCACCCCTGTTCTTTAGTTGCAGAAAATTGGAAATATCTCCGCTGAGAAATATCTGATACAACTGGCGTGGAAAAAAAATTGATTGCAATGTTCCTAGCATTACTTAAGAGGTATCATTTACAAAGAGAAAAGCAAAGATCCTAGACTTGAACCTTGTGGAACTCCACAAGAAATATTAGTTTTCTTGTTAAATTAGTCAGAATGCCTCTTCCTAGTGGAGACAGGGAAATCCCAGATATGGTACGGTATCCACTGTGCACACAGTCAGGATTTGCTCATGAAGAAAGAGAGCGCAGTAAACGGTTGGATGGACAGATGGTCTGGGGTTTGAATGAGTTCCACCAGCTGCTAAATTGTTCAATTAACCTTCAGGTTCTGCACACTTCTCAGATTTTTTTTTCATGCTCCAGGTTCTGACCAATAGTCCTAGATAGGAAATCTAGCTGACCTTTCTAGAATATCTACTCTTGAAGAATGGGAAACCCCAGACTTGTCATTTACTTTGTGTAAGGAGTTAAATTATGCTGCATTCCAGACTCCTGGGCCCCTCCATGGATACTATTTGGGGTAAGAATGAAACCAAACACTTTAACCCAAAATGGGCTGCGCTGCCAGAATGAAGAATTTGCTTTTGCTGGAGATTAAATGTTTTCTGAGCTGAGGCACAGATATTTGTATTTGCATTTCTCAACTCCTGTCCCCTAAGTCTGTCCCTCAGAGAGAAACAAGCAGAAAGAAACAAGCCGCTGGCTGCCCTACTCAGATGTATAAACCCATATCCTGCTCACGGCACTTCTAGCTTTTAGTAGAAATTAGATTGTTGTCTTTGTCAATTTGTAATAACTCAGTATATTAAATATTAATCAGTTTTGTTTTAAGTTAAACATGTGATGTCTGCAGTCTTCAGCACTTGTATTTTCGGGTGTTGAAACTACTTTTGGCACCAAACATGTTTCAATATGTGCTTTTCGTAAAAGTTTGGAAAAGAAAGCCGTCACATCTGGGGTGCAAAATACCTGGCCAAAATTGGGTGGCCCCCTTAAAATTTTTCTTTAAACCAAATATTGATTGACAATGGGGTGGCAGGTAGAGGTTGGATGGATAAAACTAAACAAAATATTTGTTGGTTGTGAGGAGGTAGGGGTCGATTTAGTTAACCATCTTTTAACTCAGGGAAATGCTCACTTCATATCACTCAGAGTTTTGTCAGATACCTCTTTAAATTTTGCTATCTGGGCTTCTGGGATCTCCCTGTAAATCAAGAGGTGCTGGACTCCTGAGACCCCTGTATTTCACAGCCAGCTCATATCATTATTTACGCCAGAGATGTTCTTCATACCAAGGAACAGCAGTGGTGATCTGATTGGGCCCAAGGGGTCCACGGCCACTCACGTTTGTCACTGGCCCACCCACACAAACTCCTTTCACACAAAACCAAAACAAATGAAAATGCACTCACTAAACATGACATATTTGAACTGACCAATGAACAATATACTCTAACCAAGCATCATGACTGTGTGGTTTCTGCCAAGAATTTTGGCTTTAGAACTGAGCAACATCACTAAAAACAGTAATTTCTTTAAACACTGTAACGGCCGTCTTTTGATTGAAAGCACATTAGCATGGCTCACTAAATGCTTGAAAGTATTCAAGTGCACCTTCTTAATGTCCATAAATACAATAACTATGAATCTAAAAACATAAATAGCACAACAGGAGAAATCATAAACATATTAAACCTGTGTTGGACATAATTGCTTCTTGGTGCAAAGCAAGACAATTGAATTTAGATTTGGTTTCATGTTATGAGCTCTGCTCTTATGAGATTTCTCCTTATACTGAAGCTGAAGCTTATAGGAATAATTTGGAGAAAAAATGAATTACTCTAATTAAAATTTCCTCTTAAGTGGAGAGAGTGAAAAATTGCATTAATTAGATTTTGGCCAAAGTACTTCCTTTAGCTAACTCCTAGTGATTTCTTTGCTCTGGCTCCACCCCCTCCATTTGGGACAATGGGCCGATGCCTTAAAACTCAGATCTGGTGATGAACATGTGTTCAAACTAGTGATGGGCCGATCCACGTTTATCCAATTCCGATCCGATTCCGATACACGACTGTCGATACCGATACAGATTCACAATACATCTTTTTACTTTAATATTAGCATTATTTTTGTTGAAATTGTGCTGTTTGTTAGTAAGGTTACATCACAGCATAAATAAACTAATAAGCACTTATTAGAAGAACAAAAAATATACACAACTACATTGAATTTAAAGGAATTTCAAAGGAATTTATTTATGTCACACTTCACAAAAAGGTAGCAGCAACAGCTGTAAAATTTTGTAAATATCAAAAACACAACAATCTTGGCTGAATCATGTAAATATTTCAAGTATTATGTCCATTTTAGCAGCAACAACTGTATAAAAAATAAAGTGCAAAACTAATAAATTTTAAATAACGTGAATTCGGAGACACGACACGGGCAGAGTCTCATCTAAGCCCTTCTGTATTTAAGGTGAACATGTCAAGTAAGAGATGCCTCGTCCTGTTGTGAGAGATAGAGAGAGGGGGCAAATCAGCCACCAAAACACACAAAATAACCCCTGAAAGAACCCCAAAGTGGTCTTGAGGGAGAGCTAAGAGTCTTCTCTGATATTCCTTTCATTTTTGAGTTGTCTGCTGTAAACTTGTTGCGTTTTTGGAAGACATCACCGAGCGTCTGCTGTAAACTGCTGCCTGGTGTCTTTTCCCTGTTTCCTTTTACTCTCTGCAGGTGCTTGATTAAATTTGTTGTATTGTACGATGCCACCATACTTCCACTCCTTGGCACGCTGGCTTTACACACATTTTACACACGAGCGACATTTTGTTCAAAACAATGGCTAATGTAAGCGTAAGCTGCGAACTGGAATAGATAGATCGGGGCTGTCTGACCAATATCCGATGATGGATTTATGGATATATCGGACCCGATACCGATATCATATCGGATCGGGCCCATCTCTAGTTCAAACCAAATACAACCAAATGATTAGCATGTATTAAGAAAAGGTAATTTCTTTTTATTAAAAGCAACTTTTAATTAAATAAGCAACAGGGAATATGGAAGCATATCAAAAGAAGACAAGATGTTATCACACTTCTAAGAGGTTGTTTAGAACATCCCCTCCCGAAGCCTCTCAGAGCTCTGACGACAGAACCTGAGTACATATTTTTGTCATCTTACAAGAGAAGCCAAAGGCATCCCTGGCCAAAGAGGCTGAAAACAGATGGTGAAATTGAGGGAATAGTTGTTCCACTGAACAGCCTTCATTCTTGCAGCTGGTGAAAAAGAGTCGGTCTTTCATGGAGGCAAAAACAGGATGATTTTGTTGTCCTGATTGATTTTGTTGTTGGGATTTCAAGAAGAAAGAAAGAAAATTCGCTATTTGCCCGTTTTTGACATCCAAACAACAATGCTGGGGGTTTTTTTTATTCCCAGCACAGTCTTTCAGAGCACAATCGATGGTAAACGAAGAAAAAAACCACATGCTTCACATTTCCTTGAGCTGTATTTACACTGCCCCGATTTGTCTTAGTTTAATCATTTATATTCAAAAGATTTTGTTCATTATGGCCTTCAAAAAGGTGCAGTTGTTCTTTGTGGAAGAAGTTTGCAAGTCTACCAACAGAAATTATGTTCTTGTTTCCATCAACAATTTCTCACATTTTTGGGTATAC
Organism: Bryconaethiops microstoma; assembly: GCA_037577275.1. Lineage (NCBI taxonomy): Eukaryota > Metazoa > Chordata > Actinopteri > Characiformes > Alestidae > Bryconaethiops > Bryconaethiops microstoma. The sequence continues at coordinate 19,735 of JBBJLS010085788.1, forward strand.
GGCTATAACACTAAATCATAATCACGTCAAAATGATTTCAGCTGGTTGGTCAGTTTAGCAATGTGAATTCTTTGCTCTGAATCACTGAAAAGCTCCTTTCCTGTAGAATCTACCCAGAATATGCATGTACTGTATGTCTGTTTCCTTTATACTAATGACAACCTTCACGTGAATGCTGCATGTTCTCAAATCTCACTGGGCAAGACCTCACTGGGCGAGTGTATCTTTACAAGGAAGTAAACATGGTTTGAGTTTTTCTTTATTGTAATTTGTTGGGGGCTGAGGGGTTATCCTACCTTTCTCCCTGACTGTAGTCCTAATCAGCCAAGTCTCCCAATCAATCTGCTACCAAACTGAAACAGTGGAGGGAAGTTCTTCCTATAAGTCACGTGCCAACTGCCACCAAGGCAGCTCAACACGCTTTGAGGAGAACACTAACACTAACTTGTCAATTCTGTTGGCTAACAGCTAGCTTGCTAGCCTTGTGCCAGATGATGGTGGGAGAGGGAGGACCCTCCTGCCCACTCAGAGAGAGTGAGGCTAATTTGTTCTCTTGGACGTCCAGCCACAGAAGGCTGCGGCATTACTGGAGATTGATCTGGCAACAATAGGGCTGATGCTTAGACATTTCTGCCACCAATTCAAGCATATTTCCATAGATCATCTAATAATGGTGCTCTATTGTTCTGACGTTCCTCTGTTGTCATTCAGGTCAATCAAAAACACAAAAATGCGCAAAAAAACCCCCGGCATGCCCCATGCACCATGCCGTAGGTGTACCTCAGTACAGAACAAGTCCTGCTTTCACAGGACAACGCTGGCAAGGTGTTTCCTCTGGGCCACAAACAAACTGCCAGTGTTCATGTGCGTCTCTTCACAATGTATCAGAACCAGGTTTGTTCTGCATCGCTCCCAAAAAATGTGCCGTATTCTGGAGCGGAAAGCAGAGACACATTTTTCAGATGCTCAAACTTCCACTGCCAGCTGTTTTTGGGCCAAGCAGGAGTGTTCTGCTCTGGCTGGTTGCTCAGCCCGCACACACACACACACACACACACACACAATCACACACACACACCTCAATTTGAATAATGGCCTGAAGTATGCAATTCTGGTTCGGGGCCAAGTTCATTGTTCATGCAGAGTTGGTTCAGGCTTCATGTAAAGCTCTGTCATCAATAGGAGGTGTTGATTTGACCCTTTTTTATTCCTGAGAGGAATATGCTGGAAATCATGCTGTGAATCAGCTGGACTTCCATACAACAGTGAATGATTATGTAAAGTAGCACCAGGTGTGTCTGCAGTGGGTTTTGTGCTAGAACCGTCATCTGAAATTAACAGTATATTAATTTCTGGGTCTGTGTGTTGGGACTGCCTGGGGCTAATAATAATAACAATAATAACTTTTATTTATATACCACCTTTGTCAAATGTAAATTCGAGGTCACTTTACAGATAGATATAGAACCAAAAACATGTATAACAGACAGTTCAACAGTCAACAACACAGAGAGTAAAAAAACAGGTAGGAGGTTATGAGTAGTGAGCTAATTCAGTAAGATATCATGGAGAATCATGGAGAGCTTTGAAGGTAATGAGAAGAAGCTAAAACCAAATACAGTACGATATGGGCAGCCAGTGGAGTTTGTGGAGAATGGGGGAGATGTTCAGAATTCTTAGTAAAGATGAGAAAACAGTTTTGCACAGACTGAAGTCTAGCAATGGTTTTGTAGGGAGACCATAAAAAAGCCTTAGAATAGCATGAATAAGTGTTTCAGCATCCTTCGTGGAAAGAGATGGATACATGAGATACTACAAATATGGAAAAAACGCACTTTTGACTAAGAAGCAAATGTGAGGGTCAAATGTCAGAGAAGGGTCAAACAGGACACCCAGATTCTGAACAGAGTGAGAGGGCAAAACGAGAGCACCATCAATGTTTAATCTAAAAATCAAGAGAGCTTAGAGGCTGACCAGTAAGAGCTCCATTTTATTTCCATTAAGCTTGAGAAAACTTGATGTCGACCATGTTCTTAAATCATGAATGCAGGCTGTAAGTGAATGAGGCAGGGTGGTTGAAGCAGGGGTGGTAAATTAAATCTGAATATCATCAAGAGGAAGCACATAAATTATGAAAAGCAGAGGACCAAGGACAAATCCCTGAGGGACATCTTGCTTGATGATAACAGAGGGGAATCTGCTTCTACGAATGGAGATGAATTGCTGCCTATCAGAAATGTATGAGGAGAACCAGAAAAGAACAGTTCCAGAGAGCCCAATAGCAGAAAGACGTGAGAGAAGAATGTTATGATTAACAGTATCGAATGCAGAATTAAGATACGAGAGGAGAAGAACAGTAAGGGAACCCCTGTTGGCATTAGGGACCCGGAGGAGAACAGTTTGAAAACGGAGTTGAAATGGCTAGAATCAGTCACCTGAGTAACGTGTCAGTTATTAAAGCAATAAACTGACTCTGACTGTGTTGGTGTAACACAGCACTGGTGAATAAGTAGTATGGAGTGGTCTTTGTAATTCAGTAACACGTGAATCACTTTTACACACACTAGTTTGTTATCGGTGCGGGTTGCAAGATTCCAGCTTTGTTGAAAGACTGGGAGTGAAGTGGAGAGAAGAGGACCACGGCTTATGAGTAGAACAATCCACGTTAGCTAAAGAAGGACCCTGAGGACACTGCAGATACGGTGACTTGGACACATGGCCAGAAATCTGAGTCACACTTCCTATTATCTGAATCAATCAGTGAGGAGATTTGCTCCAAAGTACAGGGCACGGCCACTTCACCTGTGCCAGTAAATCTCTCTGTGCTTGGCAGCTGAATGGAAGCGAGGAGGGAGTCAAGCTGGAGCTTTAAACTCCCAATCAGCGACCAGGGCAAGCTGTGCCAAATCCAATTCATACCACAACAACAAAGTCAACAAATGCCACCATCCCTCTACAACACTGGTTTACTGCTCTCAGGTAGTAAACTCACAGCTGGCCAGTGATTTAGAATCAGAAAATTTAGAATTAATACCAGAGGAAACTGTTTAAAACTGTATTGCATACTGTAATTGGTAAGATATAAACATAATCATTCAGAGGGGTTTGCTGTTGTGTGGTGCATTTGGAGAGTCATCTGCCAAATCAGAATTGATCACAGTGGTAGTAAATGGAACCAGACGTCTGAAGAGTTTAATGCATTTAAAAAAGCTCCCTCACAAGGTCGTTATATTAATCAGTTGATAATTTGCTGCCTATTATCTGAAACATTACTTTACAAAAGGTTTGTCATGATTTGTCAAATATTATATACATTTTATCGTTCTTTCATAGTAGAGTTACCCCATGCTATATCCAGAATACTCCTCCAAAATCATTTTTGAAAAACGTCCTGCACTTTTTACTGTTATTGTACTATCACTGTTACATATAAAAATCAGAAGACACTTGTAGGTTTACTGTTGGGTTTCGACAGTAATTAAAATGGCTTTATGTGTGTTGCAGATGTGACATCTGGTTCCATTCACCACTATGGAGGAAATCTCAGTCAGAAAGTTTCTCTGCAATAAACCAATTAAAAAAAACAGGAATTTTGTCTTAGAAGTCACTGTTTTTTTAGCAGAATGAATGATGTAATTTGTTCAAAAATACAGCTCTGGAAAAAAATAAGAGACCACAGCAATTTATTGTTAAATCAGCGTCTCTATGAGTGTGAAACCATTCCATGCCAGTGTCTGTTAAATTCCTACACAAGCACCTCATTCTGCTTTATGAGGGACTGATTACTGA
>JBBJLS010085837.1:0-16457 GCA_037577275.1 Bryconaethiops microstoma
CTCTCTCCCTCCCTCCCTCTCTCTCTCCCTCTCTCTCTCTCCCCCTCTCCCCCCTCTCTCCATCTCTCTCTCCCTCCCTCTCCCCCCCCTCTCTCTCTCCCCATCTCTCTCTCTCTCCCCATCTCTCTCGCCCCATCTCTCTCTCTCCCCAGCTCTCTCTCTCCCCATCTTTCTCTCTCTCTCCCTCTCCCTCTCTCCCTCCCTCCCTCTCTCCCTCCCTCTCTCCCTCCCTCCCTCTCTCCCTCCCTCTCTCCCTCTCTCTCCCCCTCCCCCTCTCCCTCCCTCTCCCTCTCTCCCTCTCCCTCACTCCCTCTCTCTGCCGCTCTCTCTGCCTCTCTCTCTCATCCCTCTCTCCCTCCCTCTCTCTCTTTACCCATCTCTCTCTCTCTCCCTCTCTCCCTCTCTCTCTCATGCACATTGTAGAGCGATGGTCACTTTGTCCTGGGCACCTGCCAGCTCTCTGACATAATATTGGGCAATCAGCACTCTTCTCCGAGCATGTTCAGCTGCCCTAAGGGGTTACGTGAGTAGCAGTTTGAACAGATTGGCTTAAAGTGTCTCAGAGAAAACCATTTTTGCCCCCCCCCAAACATCCCACTGCCTCCAAGGTATTCAACAGTTTGACATTTTGCTTTTCAAAATGTTTTGAATAGACAAGTGTTTTCTTTGCCATTTTGCTGTAAACTGTTCAGATGCTCCCAAAGCACATGCATTTTAGCCCCTTGTTGTGATGTCAGCACATCACCACACCAACCCGTCACCCGAAGGCAAAAGAGCTTCAAAATATGCTTTTAACAATTGTTTGGGGTAGGAGAAGTGTCACATCATTATTTGTGCTCTTCGAACTGAGTGCTGCACAATAAATTAAAAGTATACACAATATGTTTCTTGTGTTAAAATGTTCTCAGGTATTCTTAATTAAACTGCAACATCTCCCAACTGCAAGCAACATGAGGGATAGAGATTGTCAGTCAGTGATATTATTACACTATATAGACAGAAGTATTGGGACACTCCTGTTTTTCAGGGTTTGGGCTGGGCCCCGTACTTCCAGTGAAGGACTATCCTAATGCTTCGCATACTAAGACATTTTGGACAATGCCATGCTTCCATCTTTGTGAACACAGTTTAGGGAAGAACCTTTTCTATTCCAGCATGACTGTGCCCCAGTGCACAAAGCAAGCTCCATAAAGACATGATTGGATGAGTTTCGATGTGGAAGAGCTAGATAGAAACATTTACTGTCCTGTGATGTCCTTTATCTCATGTTATTGACTCCACCTGTTCAGTCAATAACACAAGATGACCTGGTGCATTAGGAGTGCTGTGGGTTCATATGGCAGAGTTCATTGTGAGTACTTAATTCTGACCTGTCAGTCACACATCAAACAATGAACAAACACCAAGCTTAGTTTTTATTCCAACTCTGAGTTTTAAGCAATACATTTCAAATAACAGTTACTGCCCGTTACTTACTAACCTCAGGCAGATTATAGGCCTTTGTTAGTTCTTGATTACAGATAATATCTAAGTGTAAACATTTAAGTGTAAATAATTTCTACAATTATTTAAAGCACTGTGTCTAAATCTACTTAAGACTAAATGTGACTAAAAACTATAGCTGTGTCCGAAAAGTGCACTCGTTCACTCGTTCACTCATTCACTACATAGTGTTTGCATAAACACACGTCTTGTCTTTCAAGTTCAGACACAGCCCGCACATGAGGTGGCGTCTGGTGGGCACAGTGACAGATAGATCCATCCGGGGGGTACTACTACCGCTTGACTGGCCACTGGGTATACCGGGCATTTGTTACTCCTCCATATGTAAATCACATATAAAAATTCAGACATTGTTAGTAATGGTAGTATTGTAGTAACAAATTCACTGAAAGTGATGGAAGATAAAACTAAAGTCATTGTAGGTTTTAGAAAGTCTGAGTAGGTTTTAGGAAATCAGTACAATAATTCCCACCTATATAAATCCAGAGCTGGTCTTGAAAGTTGACCTTGAAATTTCTGTTGTTGAAACAAATAAAATTAGTAAACAAAATGGATTCAACCACAATTACGGGTTTATAGGCAGATGGGTTTGGGTTTTTGACTTTGAAAGAGAAACATTTTTGACAAAAAATCAATGTTTTCTTTTATAACCAATTACACATTGATCCAGAGGTAATATTAGCAAGAATTACTGCCAGTTAGAACTAACTGTTTTCAGAAGTATATTGGAAATTTGACCATTTAAAATGAGATTTCCATGAGTGTGGCTGTTAAACCTTGCTCACTTATGAAAATTAGATGTATGCAATGGTAGGCTTTTTTCTTCTTTAAACAATTGAATATTGTTTCTCGTGTTTTACTGTTGTATCTACACAATGCCCAGGGAGTATTAAGCTACACTGGTTTGATATGCTATTGTGTTCTGCTCTGTGTTAGATCTCAGAAATCAGAGTTGGGCTTGCGTGATGTGTGAACACCTGTGCTTCACCTATGAAATCTTTCTGCAATATTGTTCACCAGCTTTTCCACTGCTTACTATGAAGATAGACAGTTGATGAAGAAGGCCTACCTTTCTGTGAATGAGGCAGTAAATAATGAGTATGAAGAAAAGCACCCCACTTGCTGTGGAAAATGCTATGAAGCCCAGTCTAAAGAAACTCTCGTCAGAGGAGCCCTGGTGAATCTGTCCCTGGAGTCCTAGAGGAGACTCTGGATGGAACACACTTTAATCATTAATCATGAAATCATTGCAGGTCTTGTCTATCTGAGGACGTAAATATACCTGTGCTGGTGGGCAGCTCTGTATGGGCAACAGCTGTGTGGCTGTTGTACTCTGTCTCGCACTTCCAGTCCAAAACTGTTTGTGTGTGTGTGATGAGCTGCAGATATAGAACAAGAACCTCCTCCGCTCTCTGCAGGGCTCGCACAGGAGACTCAGTAAACTGCCTCTCAAATCCCACTGGGTCCTCCTGGAGGATGAAGGATGCAAAAGAAAACTGAGCAAACAGAAGTAAATCAACACAAAACCAGCTGTTAACACTTCATTTTAGTTTGTTACAGCTGTGAAAATCTCATGTCCCTGAAAACAAACGAGAAAGGAAATAGTTCAGTAACTGAGACGTTAAAATGATGGCCCTATATCAACTTCCCTATCCTATTCAGGTTCCTAATGTTGTAAATGTGATAGATGGAGTCAAAATGGACATTCAATTTTTAATGTTCAATGCCGCTGAACATTAAAACGAGGAAATTGTTAGCAAATGCTGTTTTTCTAGTCCTACTGGTAACCAACCTTGGATACCGGTGAAGTTTTCATGGCACTATGGAAGAAAGCATGCTTAAAAAAATCTTTAGTTTTTAAAACATTATTTAAAATATTGAAAACTCAACGTATTTAATACAAGAAGATTTGAAAGCATTAAAGACACAAAAGTGATTTTTGATTCATCGGAGTTTGGAATCCAAAAAAAGTGAGATTCATGCGGGACTCTCTGGTTGTGAGGCATAATCTGTGACCAGTTTTTGAAAACAGCTCAAAACTGCTTGTTTTCTCTACCTTGAACTAGGCTTGCTATATATATATTTACTGACTCTGGATGTGGTAGGTATATATGAATTTTTGTTTTCCCTGGAGTGTTAAATACCAAAGTGTTTTTGTTAAGTTCAGAGTTGGGGCTCCAGCAGTACCTCCTTTGATTTACATTGATTCTGACATTCTTCAAACCGTTGTGGATAGAGGAATAGTAAAATATTACTGCTGAAGAACATTGTGGTAATTGCAGTTAAATTTAGTTTTTGACCACAGGGTAGATGTTGTTCAGTTAGGAAACAAGTTTATTCAGCTGTGCACAGCAGGAGAGAAACAAGTTCATATTAAGATGCTCAGAGCGTCTTGCTAGAGTTGTGTCTAACATCCCTAGCTAGACAGAGAATCAGTCTGACTTTTAATATTCTCACAGCTTACTGGGGCCGCCCTGAGTCCGAGGACACTAATTCACAGATAATTAATAGCGCACAGAATACACTCATGAGTAACAGAGATATTACAGAGAAGGCACTCATGAGTAACATGGCCTTAGATGCACACAGTTAAAGACATAAACTATGCATTTGACTTGTTGCACTGTTAATGTGGCACACGTGTCTTAATGTGTTAATTGTCTAGGCTGTGAAGAAGCATTCAAGTAAGAATTTAATTGTACCTTGTACACTGTACTCTATACATATGACAAAAAATCTTTGAATCTTTGAATCTATAAATCATAAGCTATTAATTACATTTAGCAAATTCCTCACACTATATCCAGTTAATAATGTTGACATCATAGTTTATTAGGACAGCTGTCAGTCAAAATTGGGCTTTCCCAGTTTGTCTTTTTTCCAAGCTTGTCTTTTTTTCTGAAATGAGGTTTGTTCTGAATTTTCTCATTTTTCTCCTATAATTAAGTCTGTCAAATATGACCATTAGAACCTGCAAGTCATTACTTTAAAAAAATTACAGCTAAACTTTTAGAGTAAAGTTTTCATTTAACCAAGTAGGAAACAAATGAATAAGGAGGAAATGTGTAATAGAAGTGGGAAAGAGAAAGAGGTGGGCCATTTGCAAAAATGAATAAAAAAAGAAAACATGATCTGTTTTGCTTATGGTATATATTTCACAGTGATCTGTTCGATAATAAACTTTAAAGTGGAAGTAAAAGCCATATAAATAAAAAAGTCCTTACTGATTGAACAGATCTTAAAATGTACTATTTAGTGATGCTAATAATAACAATATCAATAGTAATTGTTGATGAGAGAGTATTCCCTCATCATACAGACTCTATGGCAACTGGTAACTGTTGACAGCACAGGTCGCATTTGCTAAATGGCCTGTTAACAGTTGCCATAGAGTCTGTATGATGAGAACGTGAATGAGAATGATTAGCATGGCTTTATTTGCAGGATTGCTGTTCAGAACTTCAAACCAGAGACTTCCTATTGGAAAACCTGCTCTATTTCTCACCTGTGTCCACTATAATGTAGGTAGTCATGTAACCAGGTATGTTGTCAGGTTAAATGGCCATTTCCTAGTTGATTCTGGGTAGAGTTTTGTATAAACACATATTTCATAAGTGACATCCAGTGTGCTAGCTTATCAGCTTTCTGACAACCAGTTACTTGATGTTCTGCTGTACACACTGTGTTAATGCTCTGTTGCTTCTTATTGATCTCTGGTAACAAGCCATGTATTACTAACTCTTATTTTCACCTCTAAAAACATACATATTTAAAATTCTGACACTTGCGTTAAAAAAATAGCATGCTTTCATATGCCGATTTCAGTTTAGTAAGTTATCAATTCTCCTGCCATAAAATGTCGAGTTAACTGAACTTCATGCAATAATTTAGCAGAATGTAAGATACAGTTTCTTTTTGTTCTGTTAGCATACCATTAGAAATTCTACATTTTAAGGCAGTATGATTACAGTGAAGTGCCGAATCATTTTTGTAGTTTACAGCATCAGCATGGTTAACAGAGCAATGTTTAATGTTGTGTGTAATTTTTAGTACTCTTTCCACAAGTAATAAATGGTTAGTGTAAATCAAGACTGCAAAGCTACAACATATATTTGGAATCCATCCATTCTCATAAAGCTAAAATGTATTGTAACTGTGAAAATATGTATTAACTAGTTGAGATTTAACGATACACACACACACACCTCGAGTTCCTCGTTGAGGGCAGGCACGCAGTACTGTGAGTACATGTTGAGGATGAGGTTCTTTAGAGAGTGGACAGAAAGAGCACTGTCTGAGCCCCGTGCATATTTGAAGTGAGTACTCAGTAAGTCCAACGCACATGGCAGTGCTGCCTTCACATAACACACTGCACTCTGAAAAAGAGACACACAAGCAGGCAGAACAAGATGTTAGTCTGATTCTCGGCAATATGGCCTTTAGTTTAAAGACTTCCCTGTTTGATCCTATTTTTAGCTTGCTTGTTACTCTAAATGAGAATAATTCGTTTCCATTTCTGGACAGCTGCAGCGGTGTTACGGTAGTTTTTCCTTCTACACATTATTTTTGCTGTTTACATTTGGATTAGTTCTGTTCTAACACACACTGAGCTCTTGCATCTGCTCCTAAACTTTGGACGAATGTAGATCACCAGATGAAAGGTTGGTGACCAGGTATTGTGGCCAGGTTTGACCAGGTTTAGAGTTACCCAGAGGAAAGCATAATAAGGTATGTTAGAGTAGGGAAGAGACCTAACTGTGTTGACTAGAGCTGAAACAGTTGAGCAAACTAAAGATAAAACAGTTATTCGTAAAATCTAAAAATAATGTCTACAGATATTTCCATCATTCAACCTAGAGCAAATTGAATAGTTCACCTGAAAGCTCAAAGTTTGAGAGGATTTTTTAAAAAGTAATGTCACCCTCAAAAAAATCACTGAAGCTGACCCTGTTACTTAAATAAGACTAGTCACTGTAATATTTGTTTCAATTCTTATCATTAGAAGTGTTCAGCGGCTACTTCCATGAACAACTGAACTATCAGTGTCTCATCCTGTCAGTGTTAAATACATGAGCTAGCTATGCGTAAAGCTAATGTAAACTAATGTGAACATTAGCTTTACATTCTGTAACGACAACTTTACCTGAAAAATACCATCAGCTCATTCTGGAAACCTATTTACATGTAATGCCGCTGCCTACAAGCTTTAATGTTAATCTATATAGTGTGAGGGAACAGGCAGCCTGTCTGGTCTGATCCCACAGAAGACCTACTGTGGCACAAATTGCTGAAAAGCTAATGCTGGCTAGAAAAGAGGGAAAGCTGGAGTCAATACGATGCTCTTTGCAACTTTCTTTTGGGAAACCTCAAGTGCTGGCATTCACATGGATGTTACCACATACCCTAACATTATTGCAAACCAAGTATACCTCTTAATGGCTTCGGTATTCTTTAATGTACCCTGCCACAAGGCAAACAGTTTCAGAAATGACAAATGAAACTTCAGTCGAGCTTCTGTTGGATGTGATAGACACACCAGTCCAGTCAACAAGAGAGACCTACACAGTATTAGTGACTTTAATGATTGATGTTCATCAACTTAAAATGGGCATAACATCGGAAAAATCATGTCTACCGTTGCTGCATCTTTGGCTTTAAGACACTTCTTTTGTCTGGAAATTTTGTGCAGCACCCACATGTGTAGCCTAACACATTTGACTGTAGCATTAAAGCACTTCTATAGAGCATAATCACCTAAGTCAGGCATACAAGTTCTAAAACTAAACTCATACTTAATCTCCAGAAGCAGGAGCAGGAACTCTTGCACTTGGGTTTAATACTAAGTCACATGTTTGTTGTAGATTTGCTACCCAACTTAGTCATGTCTAATTTCACCCACTAGCAAGGACTCCCTCAATCACACAACTCCACCAGCATTGGTGAGGGTGAGATCTAGCACATGTTTTCTTCTAGTCTTGTTGAACTCTCATCAAAGGAACAGCACTGGACAGATCATCAGGCTTAGAGGAGAACACATCTCTGGTAATACTGATATCACAGAAGACTGCATCATGCAGTTGAGCCTCTAACCAATCCCTGTCATTCTGACAGTTCCGGGTGAACGTTTTTGGGTGATAAATCAAGGTGTTATGGCCAGTCTTTAACCATGAAGAGCACTGATTGGCTGAGGTGTTTTAAAAGATTTCATAATTCATCATAATTCATTCTTACATGACCATTTTCCAACCTTTAGCATGACTAAGCAGAGCAAAACTGCTGTACGTGAACATATAGAAATATGCTGTTTTGTGATATCGCAAAAAGTGATTTGAAAATGGGCTGGTTTTGCAGTTTAGTTTCCATATATGGGCAAAGCGGAAAGGGTAGTGAATATTTTTTTAAACTTTGAGCCTCTTTCCAGAAAAGTTCTTTTATATCAGATATTAAATCCCTGTGCTGACTACCATAGCGTTGAGTGATGGGGAGTGAGGGAGGGCTGTCGCGGTTGTGCCTCCTTGGACTTCTGGCCACAAATGGGTGTGGCACCTCCAGGGCTCAAACTCACAATCTACTGATGATAGGGCCAGTGCTTAGACATTTCAAAAGCATTGAGCAACAGTTTTTGTTCCTAATAATAAAAACAAAGGGTTTCCGTTAGATGGAAATGGATACAAATGACGCTTATTTACTTATGTACAAAACACTTTTTCTGATCATCTAAATTCAAAGCAGTCTTACCAGATTTTTCCTCTCTGTAAATCTGTAGGTTATCACACATCCATTCCGCAGCTGGTTGTTGATCTGAGACACAATGCAAATATTAATAGGCGACAACTCATGTGAACTCCAAATACTAAATTCTGCAGTGCACATGCAAAATAAAATGGATACTTGATGCTTGATATCATGTAATAAACATATGAGGAAAAGAGAAAATAGACATTTCAGATGTTGATTCAGATTTTGCTGTGTTCCTTTATGAGGGGTGTACTGTACTGATCGGCACTCCAGTAAAGTTAATATTGCTACACTCTTTGAGGGTACAAACAGTGTCACTGAGGAAGACTCAAGAGTACATCCTCAGTACCTTCTGACATTGAACATAGTTGTACCACGTGCCTTTACTGTTAAGCCTTGATTTATTATATTTTTTCTATGTTATGAATAGGCTTTGCCACTGGGAAAATGAATGTAGGACCATGGTGCAACCTTAAGGGTGGATTTACATTGTTTAGACTAGGGGTGTCCAAACTTTTTGCAAAGAGGGCCAAATTTGATAAAGTGAAGATGCCCAAGGGGCAATAGTTCCTTCTGACATTTTTAAGCCACAAAAGTTACATGAAAATACACACTGTTATAAAGCAATTTTCATTGTCACAATTACCTTTATTTTTCAAATGGCAATGTAACCAAATATATTCCACTCAGGCAGACGTGAACTCAAAAAACACAATTCTGCCTTTCATTCATATCTGGAGAGTCAGATAACATTGAGTTTGGTAAATATTTTGCCTCATGAACATTTTAAACAGGAGTTATAAGTAATGCAAAATGCTATCATTAAAGTTTAAAACAAATGAATTTTGGCAACTGTCTCTTTACAAATTAGAGAAACACAATTGCCTCGATTTTCAGTGAAGTATTATAATTCCCACTGCCCTCACTGTCAAATTTTCTCTTTTTCTTTGCAGTTGTCATGGCAAAAATGAGTGGCGGGTTTGCGGCACGGATGCAGAGCCAGAATTAGAATTCTGCTGCCACTGTGTGGTGAAAGGAGGAATTACAAGTTGCTGGCCGTATGAAATCTGACAGCGGGCCGTGATTTTGGACAGGCCTGGTTTAGACCCTAAGGAACTACAACTTATCTTTTCCCTTTTAGTGTACTGTCAATACAGTGGACAACACCATTCATTTTTACAGTTTACCAGGCATTTTGCTAATTTTTAAAACACTTGGTTCAGCTGACTCTGTTATATACACAAGATGCTGGGGTATAAATCCTTAACTTACTTTTACTAGTAAATTACTTAGCAGTGTCATGTATACCCCAGGGAAGGAGGACGCAGATGCAGCAGTACAGAAACACAAGGGGTTTAATGATCGTTCACGGAACATAACAGATGTGGAGGAACTTAACGTGTAAGCAGTCTTTCACTAAGGGGTTCAGATCTGTTCCAGGTCCATCCCGTCCCAGCTCAACACCAGGGCCACTCTCGTCTGTGGGAGTGAAGACGTCAGCTCCCTGTCTGGGAGTCGGCAGGAGCACAGGCATACACAAGGGACCAAATGAAATGCAGCCACCCGCAGTGTGCTGGGGGCTCAGGGGACCAGTCCAGAGCCAGTGAGGCTTTGCTCCTCTGCAGGAGCCTCGAAGAATTTTACACAAGGAACATGGGGAGACACAGGGAATGCAGTTGCACTGCGGCATGCCGGGGCCTCAGGGGATCAGTCCTGAGCTGGTGAGGCTTTCGCTCCTCTACGGGCGACACTCTCGCCCGCAGGAGCGAAGACGTCAGCTCCCAGAGGGGGAGCTTAATGTATACAAGAGACACAGTGAAAGTGACCATTCTGTCATAAGTGAACACACCACAGCGTGAACAGCACGAAATTCTTCCTCTGCATTTAACCAGCAGCAGGCAGCAAGGAACACGGCGTCCAGGGGAAGCATTGTGTGGGGATGGTACCTTGTTCAGAATACCTCAGAGATGCTTAGCAGTCTTGGTAATCGAACCCATGACTTCCTGATCATAGGGCAAATGCCCCTAACCACTAGGCTATCAGCTGTCCCAGGGAAGGCAGCCGCACCGCGGTATGCCGGGGCCTCAGAGGATCTGTCCAGAGCCAGTGAGGTTTCGCTCCTCTGCAGGAACTCGTACCCGCATGGGGCTATAGCTCCTTCCTCTGAGTCATGGAGGGCACTCCAGTCATGAGTATTCTTCCTCCTAGGAGTCCCGCTGGTTACATAGTTCGTTGTGACGCTGTGAAGCCAGAGAGTAGCGAGCCAGCACGAGCGTAGGAGAGATGACGCAATCCAGCTTCCCTCCTGACCACAAAGACTCTGATGGATTCCCTGACAGGGTAGTAGGCCCAGAAGGTTTCAGAGCCTCCCAGAAGGTCCAGGGATCATGATGGGGACAGCACGCCAGCCTATTGGAATCGGCTGGCTTTAAACTAGGGAGACACAAGGGAGGAGAATACAAGCACCAATAGGGGAAAACAAACAATCTACAGTACTCAAGACTTCACTTAGATAGAACAAGACCCAGGGGACACTAATAACGGGCGTCTAGCACTCCTAATCAGAAGCGCAGAAGCTCACTCCGCTGCCAGAGTGTTGCACAGCCCATCTCAGGGGCCTGGATTCCCCGCCCGCCTTAGGTGTGGCCAGCAAGCCTCGGCTTTAGCAGCCCGGAGCAGTCCAAACGTCACAGGCAGTAAGTTATTTATCTATAGCATTTATACCTCAGCATTTTGTGAAAATGTTGTAGTGTATCTCATATGGAGTATTTTTCAGAATAATTCTGCAGTTTTATTTGGCTTTTAGTTTAGTCTTTATATTGTCCTTGTCTCTGTGTCTCTGTGTGACTATGCAGTCGTAACATGAGCAATTTCCTCTGAGATCAATAACATTTTCTGATTCTGATTTAGGCAGGAAATAGCAAGAGAACACAGCAGCATTAACAAGAAAAGTCCATATTTTCATCCAGATTATTGTATTCATAGAAACAAAAAAAGCAAGCAAAAGCATGTGTTAATGCTGCACTGTGTTGCCAAAAAACACATCCACATCCAGAAATTCCCTCACCAAGTTTTTCATTTGAAGCAAGTGATCTTTGGTTATGGAGTGCCTACAGGGTCCAGGGATGTCCATCATCGAAAAGGGAAGACACAGGAGCACAAAAACACACACACTCTTCACCTAGACATATTCAAGGAACAAAAACACAAACATACAGTTTTCACCCGAAACATACTTTATGCACAGTGCAGTTGTATTCACTGGTGTGGAACATATTCCAGACTATTGTCATTCTTTTTCAGTTACCATAACACATACATTTTCAAAGCTGTGTGAATTTCCCATTCAGTTCATTAAGAAACATGTAAAAACCTCTTTTTCACTTTATAGCATCTTGAAAAGCAGTGATTATGCATCTCACACTTGCCTTCTACCCCTCTCAAAAAGTGCTTTGATAGCATGCCTGTTTCCTTTTATAATCTCAGCTGGAATGTAATTCTGAAAGGTTTGCACTGGGTGAGCCATTAGTAGATATATATTACTCGCAGTAGTTTATATGAGTACATGCCACTGCTACATATTTTTACTTTGCATCAGAACAACTTGCGTCAGTCATTTTCAGTTTGCTTCAGAACAACTTATTCTTCGACTTTGGACACATAAAAAATAATGTACTATTTCTGTCATTGAAATGTATTTTGAAACTCCCAACTTAAGTTTAGAAGGGCTCAGTTTTTGCATTTAGATATTGTTTCCAGGACCAGTTTGTGTGAAACTTTAAAGACCACAATAACAAAAGCTGTTCATCGCTCTCTCTCTTTCAAATTGAAAACAGCCTGTAGTCAAACACCAAGCCTTTCAATGCATAGTACCACAGATGTTTGTCCAGTTATTGGTTACCAAAAGCATTCATTTTTCTTTGATGATTTTAGATCAGTTTTCTACGTTCTGCTTGGGAGTGATGGCTGCAGTAAAATTTGGAACTGAGTGGGATTATTTCACTTAGTGACATTTGCCATAACTGCCCATAAAATGCTTTACTGTCCTTTTAATTTCTTATGTTGACATAACAATTTTATGTTTTAATTCACAAATGATATCCACTAACTGTCCTTGAAAAGTGCCCTTTACTCCTACACCCCTGGCCCAAAATGCCTTTGGTGGTAATTCTACTACGTGGAAATCAAGTCAAGTTTTGGCTGCGTTTGTCTGTTTCTCATAAAACTGAAAAGATGATTAAGATGATGTGCATGAATTCAACAATGTTCTTAGAGAGAAGACTTCTGTTTTTCATTCGCATACAAAGCATTTGTGCTGTGAAAAGAAAATCTTCGGAATAGGTAGGGTTTATGCAAGGTTGCAAACTGATGAAAACTCATGGCGTTGAAAATGCCATTTTTTGACAGTAGTTTGGAAGAGGGAGCAGGGGGGTTCTCCGCCAAAGTTTTTTTCAGAGATAATTACATACATACCCTAGACAAACAACACCCTTCTGCACATTTTATTTAACATTTTTTACTGTTTATTTGCTGTTTATTTTTTCTTCCATAAGTTAGGACTCAATCGATACAATCAGCACTGGAAGGATAAAGCCACCACCGACTGCTAATTCTCTTGCATCATTTACCAGGTACCTGCACTGGCTAGCATCAGGCTAATTAAGGGAGGGTGGCATTCTTACTGAAATGACATGACATCAAAACTAGATGTTTCATAAATTAAAAACATAAATATATGAATAAGCAACCTCTGGCTATTTGATTCCTCCATCAAGAGACTAGAAACTCATGGCCTTTTAGAAAATCTACAATAAAATCAGAAACTACTATAATGAATATCAGTTACTGATTTGAATGTAAAAATGAAAGTAGGAGCTGCTAAGTAATGTGTAATAACAGAACCGTTTAAATATAGAACTCCTATCCCATACCTTCACTGAAATGAGTGTGAAAGGAGTAAATAAAAAAGACAAGCATTCCAAACTAAAAATTACTCTAGAATTAGGAGGAAGGAGAAAAGTACAAATTTTTGCTGTAAGGCCTTGTGGAAGAAACACAGAGCTAATTGTTAAGAATGGCTTTAGGTTCACAATCAAATATTTCAGAATAAAATAGTAGCAGTTTCAGCCCTGAATATCCATTCATAAAATGGTAAAATGGTCTGTTAACTAATAAATGACCTAATTGTTTTGTGGCTTTAAATGGCTTGCTTATGAAGCCCCTCTGGTTTAGATTCAGTCATGCTTGTCAAATATATGGCTTAAAAGTATTTTCTTAAGCAATTAGCAATGAAACACGCAAATGTTAAAACGGTGCATACAATAAAGTTACTAGTTGCAACTGATACTGTGCTTTGAGTTCTGTTTAATTTTGTCTACTGCTGTTATGATTTTAGGTCTTGCGAGCAGAAGTATTTTTTATCGCTGCTAAAATAATAGCTGTGGCTAAGATAACATTTGACTTAAATTTAAGGTCAGGACATCAAACATGGTCTCATGACAACTAATGACAATCTTTCATGACAGGTTTATGTCATTGTTGTGTAGCATGTAAAGTGTCATGACTACAATGACTGAACACAAGTACAATTATATGAAACAATAGCCAACAACAGGTTGTGCACAGTCAGCGTGACCAGGCTAAGGGTTCTATATTTCAGTAGATGCCCTTATCCAGAGCGACTTGCAGTCATTAGTTACAGGGACAGTCCCACCTGGAACAACTAAGGGTTAAGCGTCTTGCTCAAGGACACAATGGTAGAAAGTGGGGGTTTGAACCTGCAGCTTTGTGGTCATCGGGTTTACAGGCAAGTGTTTTATCTACTTGGCTCCTACCACCCAGACATATCGTTATAAAAAATTATCATTATAAAAAGCAAACAGTGAATCGAAAAGAGCCTGCATATGTCAGACTGCTTTGAAGGGTAAGAGTGACTAGGAAAGCACATTTGTTATCAATAGAACTGATACGTGGAAGCAGGGCCCCCAGCTCTGGTCCCTGAATATCTTGTTACCTCACAAAACACCTCATTGTTATATCAACAAATGGGTGAGTTATGGCACTAAAATGTGCTGGGCATGATGTACTCCAGGGTTAGGAACCTGTGCTGGGAAAATGAGTATTGATGTTGTTTATCATTTTCAGAATCAATATATTTAAATAAATCAATATTATCAAATAAATATATTTATTGTTTACCTCACACAGCTCCTATATCAGCATACTCATTTTTGTTGTCTCAAAGTCATCTTTGAGATCCTGTATGGTTTGTTTATAGTGTGTTTATGAATGTTGAAAGTAGCAACATTTAAAATATAAACAAGACTGGACCTAGTATGGAACCCTGTGGAACATTTTAGACCAAAAAAAAGAATCACTGTGATTGGAGAGGACATTGTAGATTTTTTCAATAACCACACACAAGTAAGGCATGGTGGAGTTTTTTGCCCTTAAGTCCTGTGGTGACCCACTATCAGCTGTTACTCACTAGATAACAATTGAGATTAACTGTAGTTGCTGCACCATTGTATGGCACCAGCTTGACATGAATCTACTTGACTCTGCATGCTTTTTGGTACCGTGTTTGTTTTTTCCAGTATGTTACAATCAGAAAATAAATGGACAAAATATTTGCTTTTAAAACTGCACTAAAATTTGTAAAAAAGAGTTTTTTATATTATATTTTTATATTTTTGTATTAATCCTCAAAACATGTAAATTTCATGTGGATGTTCCAACCTTTGCTATAACTGCTTCAAGAAAGAACAATTTAGGTAATTTACACCACTGTCCCTTAAATATAGGAATTCACATTCTAGACCCTAGGAGTCATTAATAAACTTAAAGTCAAAATTCAGGATTCATCATGAGAATAAACTGCACCCCAGCCCATTAACTCCAGTAGAGATTCTCCTTGTCTGAGCAGTTTCTTCAAAATGTCTAATAAGATTAAAAAAAAAAAAAACATCTGGAATTTAGCAGAGCCTCATCATGTTTCACTGAAAGGCAAGCTCAAAAGGCACAATCACGTTTTTAACAAATAATACTGACCCCCGTATTTTCATCCTGTCTAGGCTTAACAAGACAAAACGGTGTTGTGTAATAACACAGTGTAGCACGTAATATGAAAAAAATGAGGAGACTGTGTACCAGCCCTGCTTTTCCAGACTGGTGGTCCAGTCCAGTCTGCCTTTCCAGACTGGTGGTCCTGTCATGCAGTAGAGGACAACCCTATAATAGTATGTGCTAGCTATGAATTACCAAAAAAGAACGAATGACACAAATGATCAACATTTTCTAATTAATTCCTAATGAGTAGTTTCTAATATCTTTAAAGTGTCTTCCGATACCTGCAAAACACGTTCAGATGTAACATACTAATTTCTTTCAAGCCTTTCTGCCTACCTTAGCTTTGTAGATAATGTGGACTGAATCGTAGTGGGTCATCTGGCTCATGAATCCCGCAGGAGAAAGTTACAATCCTCGGTTAGATGCATTTGAGCTGATTGGAAGCCTGTTGGGCGTGTAGAGTTTCAGGTAAATGAAGGCAAAGTTTCTAAACTTCAGAGCAATTAATTGTTAATGATTTTGTCCAGACAGAGTAGCTTTCTTCTTTGTGCATTCTCAAAATCCGAAGGCGTAACACCGTATCCAGTACTGTGTGGAATCTTTACAGAGACACACTCTCCTTCAGTCTCTCACTCAACCCCTTACTTGTTTTTGGTTTTTACGCCCCCCACTTAACCCTCCCCCTTTCTCTCTCTCTCCCTCCTCTCTGTCTCATGCTCCTTCGCTTACACATTTAGCTTTAAATCTGCAGTGATATGATACCTCTAGTAAATCTGGAACAGGGTCACATCTTTCTTTGTATATTCTCAAAATACACATATGAAGTGACCTTTTTGTCATACGTGAACACACCACAGCACACAGTGTGAACAGCACAAAATTCTTTCTCTGCATTTAACCCATTTACCAACTGAAGCAATGGGCAGCCAGGAACACAGCGCCCGGGGAGCAGAGTGTGGGGACGGTTCCTTGCTCAAGGATACCTCAATGGTGCTTAGCAGTCCTGGGATACGAACCCACGACTTCCTGATCGCAGGGCGAACGCCTTAACTGGGCTACCAGCTGCCCCTAATAACACCAGATCCAGTGCTGTTTAGAGCTCCACTCTTCATATAAGTGTGTGGGTTGCACTTGAATAAAAGACATTT
>JBBJLS010085855.1:0-23505 GCA_037577275.1 Bryconaethiops microstoma
AATTTGCCCATACTAAAATGTGCAGGAGTTGCACTTTAGAAACAGGCATTGAAAAATGACAAGTAACTGTAAAATTTTATTTAAAAAAATATATTTCCTGTAAGAATTGCTTTCCAATAGGTAAAAGAAGTAAAACATGATTTTCCGGAAAAATAATGCTTTTGTACTGAGTGAGTTTTGGATATTTGCTCTTCAATTATTTCTCAATAAGATCTGTTTGGCTGTAGTCATAGCCTCCATTTCCTGTGGCCAGCTAAGAGTATTTCTTTTCTTGATTTTGCACTTTTTCCCTACTTTTCCTTGCAAAATGCTTCTAGTTTAGAAATATTTATAGATTGTCTTGCATGCATTTAAGATCAAATCACAGATGTTCATAATGTTTAGCTTTTGTGCATATGTTTAATCATTGTCTTTTTGTAATATCCAGACACTTTTGTCTTTAGTTTCTTCACTGATCTGTTGATATTTAGAATAATTTTCTCCTTTTATATCCACAACAATTCCTCTGCCAATTGTTACCACAAAATCCAAATGCATATTAGATTCAGCTTCATGCTCAACAGATGGCAAGTTTGTTTTTATTGAAATGCTTCTCCTTTGGTGATTGTAGCCAAAAAATATTTGTTTCAACTAACAGCATTTGATTCCAAAATGCCTCTGGTTTTGTGTTGCATACGTCCAATGTTGACTTTTCTGATGACCCTTCTATGCAGATGATGTTTGTGCAAGTGTGTACAATGGGCCAATGCATTAATATTCCCAGGGCAGTCAAATCTGGCACACATTCTTGTAAGTCTTTGGTAGGGATGTGGTTTTTATTGTGTTTTATTGTGTCTCAGAGATCTTGGTTAGTTTTTTCAGATCTTGACTTCATCAGTACAAAATAATTAATTACATGCAAGAAGCGTCTTGATATCTTTATAACTCATGCTTTTAAAGAGCCTACCTTTAGTTTCAATTCTCAGTCAGCAATTTAGATTTGCTTGTGGCGGTTGAATGTAAGGACAACATCCTGAGATACTTGAAAGGTCACATAATGTAATGCACTTCAGAATTACCTACAGCTGACTTATTTTGATAAGTCAAATAAGATCTCAGACCTTGCAAAAAAAATAAATACAAACAATACTAGAGAATTCACCTAAAGGGTGCCCAGACTTTTGCATTTGGCAATCATGATGCTTGGTGTGTTCAGAAAAGTGATGCACTTGCATGAGTTACTTGTGAAGCTTTAGTTGCAGCAAAGATGGGAAGTCTTTATGCCTTCTTATGCAGACGAATGGAAACAGTAAAAGCAAACCAAGCACTGGATACAATGCCACTGTAAATGATGAAACAGATCAGAAATAGTCCAATACTGCAGCATTGGGTGTAACTCTGCTTTAGCTGCATGATAGAAACAGAACAGAAACAGTTCACTGACAAAGCGCCAGACACAGTCAGTACAAAACACAATGTATTTAAAATGTGCTTAAGCCTACCTTAATTTACCCCTGCAAATGGACCAAACCCCTTAATTTGAATTAAGTGGCCATTAATTTATAAAACTGGCCACTTAATTTGACCTTAAAATTAAATTTAAGGCATGAGTATGAAATTCCTTAATCTTAAATTTGAGGCATTAATTTAGGAGGTTCTATTATTTAAGAGGCAAATTTGAAAAAGTAAAGGGTAAATGTAGTATTTTTACCACTTAATCAGCCTTAGTCTGTACACTTTTTACCTTATTTTTCCTCAATTTCCTGTATAGAAATGAAGGTAAAAATGAAGGTAATTTTAAAAAGTAAAATTAGGCCGTTTGATTTCATAGTGAGTGGTGTTCTAGCTATTAGGGGGCGCCAGGTCCAGCCTCTTAGGTCTACTTCATCAGAGTCTTTGGCATCGAAGACGAACTGCCAGGAATGCAGTGGTCAGTATTCTGTTAGGAGGACAAACAGACAAACAAACGAACAACATGATGGTGAATGGATGCTAGATTTTTGCTGGAGAGGGAGAGAAATGCAAATATTCAAATAAATGGGAGAATGCAAAATGACAGGGAAAACAGAGAGTGTGGGAGGTACCAGACTCAGAGCTCCAGCGATTTCACTTTATTTTAGAAACGGCCATTAAATTTAAATGGCACATTAGAATCTGTGTAGAAGTTTGTTTGGAATGGTATTCCATTCCCAATTCCTTTTCACTTAAAAAAATAACAACAATCACTTAAAACTGTATGTATGACAAATGATGGCATTGGCGGTACTTTATTGGTTTCCGTTTAAATAAATAAAAGTATCAAGCATGGAAGTCTGTGAGTGCACCTGCTTTATGTGCATGGAGAAGGAGGGATGACATGACAGATTTACCGACCTTCCAACTGCAGGCACAGTAGAGGAAGCGTGCATGCCTGAGGAGGAGTAGTGGCTCCTGGCTGAGCTCTCCGTGCTCTCCCAGGAGCTGATAGCGCGTGATATGGCTGCCTATGGTGATGCCAACTGGCTAGCCCCTCAACCAGCGAAGAGGAAGCGAGCGAAGAGGCATTGAGCACCCCGTTGAAGGTGCTGGATATGAGTGCTCTTCTGGGCCTCCAGCTGGCTCCAAGAACCCTGGAGCAGGAGGTGGAGGAGCAGCAGAGCCAGTTAGACAAGCTCGAAGCTGGTCTGACCATTCCTCGAGGTCACGCAGGTTGAGAGACAAGTCGCCAAACGAGAGAGCCAAGTTGCAGAGCAAGAGAGCCAAGTCGGCGAGCGAGAGAGACTTTGTAGCAAGGCCACTAACCTTCATAGCAGGGCCGCTAACCTTCGTAGCAGGGCCTTCTTCCCCACCAGCAGGTCCTTTCATCGCAGCAGTAAAGCCACAGCTCACTCCTCCAATGCCTTGGAGGGGAGCGAGTCCTTCTGGCACACTGGAGGCGTACCCTTGGACGGGGGGGTGCGGCTGGGGGTCTTCCCCTGAATTTTTTTGGGCGGGGTACTGGGGTCTATCAGGGCTCCCCAGAGGGGACTCGGACTTGGGGGACATGGATTGGCCCCCTGAAGAGTGTTCAATCCCGGTGGGAGCTCAGTCCCAAAGGACACGAAGGGGCTCCAAGGAGGGAGCTCAGTGCTGAAGGACATGGATGGGCTCCACAGAGGGAGCTTGGTCCCGGAGGACATGAGGGGGTTTGATCCCAGAGCAAGCTCAGTGCCAGAGGACAAGAAGGGGCTCCCCATATGGGGTTCCGCCCTCGAGGACAGTGAGGGGCTCCCCGAAGGGGGCTCCGTCCATGAGGACAGAGCGGGACTCCCAGTAGGGGTCTCTGCCAACGGGCACAGTGAGAGGTTCCCAGTAAGGGGCTCCGCCCACGGGTAGAGCAAGGGGCTCCCCAGAGGGTGCTCCACATATATAGACATGGACTCCAATGGGACCCACCCAGGCCGCCCTGGCCATGCGGAGCACCGGCCAGAATATAGTTCTGCGAGAGACAGCTGAGTGGGTGCTCACAGGACGCTTTCCTTTGCCTCCGCCTACCCCGCCTCCACCAATTGTTGGTGCTTTGGGTGTCCGGTGCCTGCCTTTTCTACCGCTGTGCGTGACTCCTCCATTGGCATGCGGAGAAGTTCTTGTGGATGGCCAACAGTGTCGCTAACTGCCAGTCGAGGGCCTGTATCAGTTCCTCATGAGAGTCGTGCTTGTTTTAACTGCCATAAAGTGGGTCATCTGATTGCAGATTGTGTGGTATTAATAGCGAAGAGTGGTCCCCAACATTCCGGACATTCTAATATGGCTGGAGTTGGTTTGGTAACCTCTGTGTCTCCCTCTTCACTTAGTTTAGAATACTCTCATACAATGGAACCTGTTTTTTACCCATTTATTTTTCATGGGAACAGTATCTTTAGGGGGAATGGACAGAAAATGTATTAAGATCTTAAGAGATACTGGCTCTGTGCAGATGTTATTGCAGGCTGATATGCTACCTTTGTCTGAGGTAACTTCTTGCCGGGCCCATGTGTTAGGTCAGGGGGTGGAAATGGGAGTAATTAAAATTCCCCTCCACCATGTACAATTAGAGACTGATCTTGTTTCTGGTTTGGTTCACGTGGGCGTATGTGCTCAGTTACCGGTCAAGGGTGTGTCTATGATTCTGGGGAATGACCTAGCTGGTGGTAAAGTGAAACCTCTTTTGGAGGTGGGTTATAACCCTCAGTATAATGAAAAGTATCGATGGTGAATTTACTAAGACGTTTCCAGCGTGTGCTGTTACGCGGTCCTAAGCTTGTAAATTCGATGATGTGTTGGACTTGGCTGACACATTCTTGTCACAAGTGGAGGTACCTAGTGCGATGCCAAGAGATTTAGAATTTCAGACCTCGAATATGACTACAGATATTTTGAAGACTCACAACAGAAAAAGCATTTTTACTCGCAAGCAGTTAACCACAGATCAGCATGACAAAAACATTGCAACATCGTATATTGCAACATTTTTTTTGGCCTGGATTGAAAACACATGTGGTGTCTTACTGTCGGTCGTGTCCGACATGTCGGGCTGTGGAAAAACCAAACCAGGTGAATCCTCTAGCTCCGTTACAGCCGATTCCTGCAATAGGGGAACCATTTGAACACGTTGTTGATTGTTGGGTTCCTTGCCAAAGACCAGAAATGGTAATCAATATTTACTAACCATCATATGCACTGCTACCAGGTACGCAGAGATGCTGCCACTCAGAAAAATCACCGCCCCTGCTGTGGTAAAGGCTATGGTGAAATTTTTTTCTACTTTTGGCTTGCCCAAGTGTATCCAATCAGACCAAGGCACTAACTTAACCTCGACATTGTTTAATCAGGCACTACAGTAGTTAAACATTAAACGTGTCACTTCCAGTCCATATCATCCCGAGTCACAAGGGGCACTTGAAAGATTCCATCAGTCACTTAAATCAATGCTTAAAGTGTATTGTTTTGATACACACCAAGATTGGGATGAAGGAGTTCCTTTAATCCTGTTCGCCGTGCCTGAAGTTGTCCAGGAGTCTCTGGGGTTTAGTCCCACTGAACTGGTCTTCGCACATACGCTTTAGGGACCATTAAAGGTTTTAAAAAAAGATGTTGGCAGAAAGCTCCCCTACCCCTAAGAAAAACATTTTGAATTTCGTAAGTGAATTTAAGGAATTGTTGTACAAAGCATGGGAGTGTGTTAGAAATGCTTTAACCTCTTCACAAATCGCAATGAAGCGGTTCGATCTTAAGTCTGTGATGCGCACATTCCAACCAGGAGACCAAGTTTTAGCTCTCTTACCTGTTCAGGATTCTGCTCTGTCTGCTCATTTTTCTGGTCCATATCAGGTTGAAAAGAAACTAAAATGATACAACCTATGTCATTAGTACTCCCGAAAGTAGAAGAAAAAATGAGTATGTCATATTAATATGCTGAAGTTTATTCATGAGTGAAGTCTATCTCGTGATTCGTTGCCCACACTAGGGTTTTTGTACTGATTTTCGCAGGGTCAATTCAGTCACTATTCCTGATTCATATCCAATGCCGCAAATGGATGACTGTGTAGATCAGGTAGGAGCCGCCAAATATGTTAGTAAACTGGATTTGTTGAAAGGTTAGTGGCACATTCCATTAACGTCAGGAGCTTCAGACATTTCATTTTTTATAATGCCTGACTTCTTTGCTCAATATACTGTAATGGCTTTTGGACTGCGAAACGCACCTGCTAGCGTTTGGTTACTACTTTTTTTAGCTGGAGTTTCAAATTGTGAGGCCTATCTTGACAATCTGATTCTATACTCTGCATCATGGGAACAACATGTGAAGGTTCTTGATACTGTTTTTAAGCATTCAGCTCAAGTTAATTTGACCCTCAACCTTGCGAAATGTGAGTTTGGCAAGGCTGCGGTGACCTACCTCAGAAACGAAGTTGGTCAAGGGCAAGTACGGCCCATCCAGGCTAAAGTGCAGGCCATTGTAGATTTTCCCACACCACGCACTCGACGGGAGCTTCGCGGATTTTTAGGTTTAGCTGGATATTACCGGGGTTTTTGCTGTAATTTTTCAAGTGTTGTTTCACCCCTTCAATCCCTCTCAACCGTTTCATTGGTCTGGCGTCTGTGAATACAGGTTTAATTGTATAAAGAGCTTGTTGTCTGACTCTCGAGTACACTTGATTTCACTAAGCCTTTTAAACTGGAGGTGGACGCCAGTTCTGTTGGAGCATGTGCTCTCCTTTTACAAGATGACAGTGCTGGTATTGAGCAACCTGTTTGCTACTTTTCAATGAAATCCAATAAACATCAGTTGCCTTATTCCACTATTGAGAAAGAGACCCTTGCATTGTTGATGTCGTTACAATATTTCAAGATTTATTTTGGTTCTACGTCTCACCCGGTTTATGTGTACACTGATCATGACCCCTTGGTGTTTCTCTCTCTTATGTATAACCGTAACCAACACTTGATGAGATGGGCACTGGGTCTGCAGAACTTTAATATAATTATTCAGCATAAGAAGGGATCTGAAAATATCTTTGCTGATGCCCTGTCTCAGGCGGTTAAATTTTTTTAGGGGGGCTGGGTTGTTATGTGCCATGGCATGTAGAGTTTGTTTTCTCTCTCTCTCTGTTACACTCTACGTAGGTGGATCTGTGGACGTTGACTGGTGTATGGCTACGTCATTCTACTGTCTCCTTGATTGACATCCGGGTGCCTAGCTCCCATTGGTGATCTGTCAGCAATGTCCTGCCTCTGGCCTTCTGTTGATTGGCCGATCGGCATTGCAAGCCGCGGTCGTCTGGAGTCCCATCTTCCCAATATTAAAAGCCGGATGGAAGCAACTGGCCGGAAGAGAGGCAGAGCCCTTCCCTCACTGACAGACTCACCTTCAGAGACTTTCGTTCGCTTGCCGATTCCGTGTGTTGTTCATTGTGCCTTACCTGTTGAAAATACACCTTGTCATGTATAGTACTACGTATCACTTAAATCACTCAATTTATTCCAGGTTGGGACAGTTTAGAACTATTCCGGTTTAACTAAATGCCTCATCACACCTCATCACGTAGGAGCACTGA
Source organism: Bryconaethiops microstoma (assembly GCA_037577275.1). Classification (NCBI taxonomy): domain Eukaryota; kingdom Metazoa; phylum Chordata; class Actinopteri; order Characiformes; family Alestidae; genus Bryconaethiops; species Bryconaethiops microstoma. The sequence goes on from JBBJLS010085855.1 coordinate 7,035, forward strand.
ATGTTAGACACACTAGCTTAGAGGCAGAGACCACCCGTGTAAGTTTTGTTTGTAGATAATGGGGCTAGGGAGGCAGAATTAGGGACCTTTTTGTTTGTTTGACCTTTCTTTGGTGTTGTCTAGAAAGTCCCGCCTGGAACTTGTGTTGCATATCTGTACATATTTGTATATAACTATCTTCTATTTCTTTGTTTTGTATATAGATAAAAGTACATAGTACATAGTAACCTCCTTTTTCGTTGGTGTCTTTCACGGATGGTTCTTCTGTGTTCTCCTCCCCACCGTCACCCTTACATACCCTTAGACATAACAGCTAGCTACACATTTGCAGGCACACTGGTGATACTGGTGATACTCCTGAGTGACTTGACTGTCTATGCACTGGCCCTATCATCGGGGAATTGCAACTTCAATCCCTGCGGCTGCCACAAGTGGATGGGAGTCCAGGAAAGCACTTTGCATTTTAAGTGGGAAGAATGACCCTCTATCCTCACCCTCTATCACTTGCTAACCAGCACAGGTGTCTCCAAGCAAGCTATCCATTGAGGTTACATTAGTAACCGTTTTAAAAGATGTAGTGAAGCTCATGAGACAAAGAAGAAGTCTTTGTCCTCCCAGTGTTGGAGTTGTGGAGTCTAAACTGGGAAGAAAAATAACAATAACAACAAAAACATTGAAATATAAATCAGGAGCCATGGAGGGAAACTGCCATTGTATTTGAAAGATGAGGTAGAAAAGAAATCTAGCTGGTGGTAAAGCCTGGATTCATGTTCAGTGAGTGATGTGTGTTTGATTGGGATCTGACTAAATGGCAATTATGGCTGATTTTCTTTGTTGACTTGAGTTCTGGTTTTGAGGGCAGTCAAAAAAATTAAAGCACAGCTGGTAGCACTAGTAAAACATTGAGGAAAAGCACAGTTCTTTATTCAGAAAGTATTCTAACCATTAATAACCAAGAGATGTTCTTAAATGTTGTGGGTTAAATTAACTGGTTGTCGTGTCTAATATGGTGGAGGCAAAGGCGAGGGAGGAAGGTTGCTTTTTGTAAAGTGTTCTGTCAAACATGAACACACCACAGCACACAGTGTGAACAGCACAAAATTCTTCCTCTGCTTTTAACCCACTCACCAAGTGAAGCAGCAGACAGCCAGGAACACTGGCTCAGGGGTACCTCAGTGGTGCTACTGGCAGTCTTGGGATTTGAACCTACTACTTTCTGATCATAGGGTGAACACCCTAACCACTAGGCCACCAGCCGCCCCATTTTAATATGGGCTTATTGTCTTCTATGGAAAATCTTTTCTCTTCAGTTAATTACATGCCAGATTGCTGAGATATCACTGGAAGCCATTAATGTTCGCAAATAATTTTTTCAATCAAAAATACAAACAAATCTGTCACATGTGCAGCCCTTTTGTCTCTGGCATTTGTTATACTGTAATACAATTACCTGTTTTGAAAGGCAAATGAAAAGGCAGTGTAAAAGGGGTCTATTGTGCTGTTGATAGAATAATCTTTGATTGTTATGCTGCTGGAGGACCACAGGCTACTCATTACCAGCCGCATTTTTTGTCAGGAAAAAAATGTTTATTGTAATTATCATTTATAGTAATAAAGGTATATCTTCTATTTTAGATAGAAGCTTTCATTTGCAGTTAATTCCAAGTGAAAACGGGTAATCCGATTATAAAAATGTCCACGTAACATACTATATATATATATATATATATATACACAAACTAATTTATTCATACTTATTGTAGTTATATCACATGCTCAAAATTACAGCTTAAATGTGATTAACAGATGATTTCAGATAAATAGTAATTCATTTCATGATAAATAATAATGACAAGTCTATATTCATATTTATTCTAGTGTACTTTTTATATTATTTTATATTATATTATGTGTTGTATAACTTTTATTCTATTGGTTATTTTAATTTGCTGCTTCTATTTTCTCCTCTTATTCTGTGTATTTTGTTGCTGTAACGTACAGGAAAGTCCAGGAAGCACCAGGTCCAGCTATTGGGGTCTACCTGGTCAGTGTCTTTCAAAGTGGGAGAGGGATTGGCAGGCATACTTTTTCAACTTCTCTGCTGCAGAAGACATAGACAGACAAACACAGAGCTAGTCAGTAGGCATGATGGAGAACCAACGCTAGATTCTGGTTCATGCTGGGTTTAAGTAGTGAGAGGAAATGCAGAACAGGTGCTCCAGTGAGTGGGACGGCTCCAATGTATTCTTTCTTAAAACACTAAAAACTAAAAAATGCATTTTGACATTTGGTTTATGTTATTTAAAACTCCATTTTATTATTTAAAACCACAATACACAGTAAAAGCAATTTATATCATGGTTGACTATGCTGCCGTTCTCTAAAACAAAAAGAAAGAGTTGACATTTGTCAGGTTAAACTTAGTGAGCATAAGGGACAGTTGGCCTAGGGCGAGGCTGTATGGGTCAGTCTCTGTGTGGTAGATTAACAGAGGAGTTGCCCCGTAACTGCCTCACAGGGATTCGGTGCCCTGACTGCTCCAAATGAAAGAATGTGACAAACGCCAGTGACCACATCAACCCCTGTTGCTCAGCTACACGCTGCCAGCCGACGGCTCTGTTCCATTGGGAGGCTCCCCAGGGGCCCACTTGACAATCAAACACGCAATGACCGATGATGTGGCATTGGCTGAGGGAGCAGACTTGACTTGCTCGAGTTGTTTGACAAAGTTCAGGAACTTCAAGAAGGTCAGAGAGGAATAAGTGAATTCTTTACTTGTTGTGTAACATGTAAGCCTACGCTATCTGAAATAGAAGATTAACAGTGCTGTGTAAGGTATAATTATAAACACATCATATGCATATTGTTTTTGTTAACTTTTACTAAATGACAGTCCGGGCACCCCGAGCCAAACTACATGTTTTGTTCATTTCTTAAGCGCAAGTAGGTAAAAATACCGCGGTAGGTGGTGATTCCCAGACTTGGAGGTCCCCATTTTTCGCCATTATTGGAAGAAACTACAACGAAAGATTTTGGCCAGTGGTGCACTTTATTACTGTTACAAAAAAAAAAGAAATAAGGCAAACAAAAGGAAAAAGAAAGAAATGGCAAAAAATATCCATCTCCAGGTTAGAAGGTTAAAAAAATCTTACAAAAGAGGCAAGACCAAGCAAGTCACTTGAGGAATATAATGAATATGAAGCTGAGTGTTGCAAAATATACACAAAGTATTAATAACTCTTATTTACAGAACTTTTGCAGGTATTTACTGAAACAGTAATAGCAAGAAAAATCTAGTTTCAAAAGAAGACTAGTTGATCCCAAATTTTGGACGGGCAAAGTGGGCTTTTCCTTAGTCTCTGACTTTAGTCTCGGAAGTTCGCCTTGTCTCTCCACTGTATTAGCATTACAATTATTATCATCACTATGGACACTTTTACTCATATGCAGGACTGCAGTTCGCTGTGGAGCCTCTCGACATGAAACGACAGCAAGATTGATGGTTCAACGCCCTGTTTGTTTTTTTTTTCTTTAGTGTAACTAGTGAATTGTGGGTCGCTACTGTCCTTTTGGGGCAGAAAAAAAATGCTGTGCCTCCTACTGATACCCAGCACTGCTGATCTCTTCAAATCGCAGTTTAATGTAGTGTTAGAAATTGATGTATGTTTCTAACTGAGTCGGGATGTATTCATGCCAGACCAAACTCTTATGTTCACTAGTTTTGTAACTCTTTATATAGCACTTTATAATTGATTTTCAATCATAACAAATTGTACCCTTAAGATTTGTTTTTTGTTATTTATGATCATTCCTTTTGCTAGTTATTTTTAAGGTATTAAATTATTTTATTTCAAATTAAAGTACTCTTTAAAATAAGACAATATTACACAATATGTTTATGGACATTTGAGAGACCTTAATTGGAGGGCACTCACATACTTCAATCAAATTATACTGCAGGTAAAAAAAAAAATTACTTTAAGCCAAAAAAATATATATATGTATATTTTATCAGAACAAATGTTTAGTAAAAGCCAAGGTAAGCATGATGCAGTAATACAGAACTACCGTGTTATTTTTTATTGTTTACTTTACTGATAATAAACTGTGTCTATACAGCCATGATTATTGCTTTTGTAATTTGTGTGAGTGTGTCTGTGTAAAATGTGCATGTCACTAGTTTTATACACTATTGATGACACTTTATTCAAAATTCTACACAAAAAATATTTGGATTAAATTTATACATAAAATAATACATATAAATAATTGTTATACCTTGGAAATCTTAAACTACGCAACTCTCTTAAATTATTTTACAATTTGCAACAATTAAAACAGTGATGTTAAGAGCATAGTGTGTGCATGTCTGAGCTCTGTTTCATCCCATCAGAAACTGAATCTGGAGTGAAGCTGCTGGAATACAACATATAGAATAGCTGCTTAACAAATATGCTACTGCACTCACAACACATATGGAGGCATTTCTTTTTCTTTTACACAGCTCGCACTGCAATAGTTCACAAAAGAACAGCAACCTGTGCATTTTACACACGCACTGCTGGAAATTGTACAAACAGTGAACAGAATAAAGGGAAAAGTGGTCTCTTTTTTTCATGGCTGTATAATGTTATCTAGTTCAAGCTATATCTTAGCTGGTATGACTAGTATTAGTATGAATCTCCAAATCAAATGCAAAATACAGTAAACAGACTGAGATGTACCCCTTTGCTGTTTCAGTAGACAAAATAAGTAGTCAACTCCCAATTTCTACACATACGAAACCTTCATATGTGTGTTCTGATGATCTTCAACCTAGTGCTTTTTTCCTAATTATTTCTGAAACCTGCTGATTGCGGTTCTTCTGTAATATCTCTGCCACAACCAATGGCGGTAACGGTAGGTCCACGATGGATAGAGAATACGCCTGATATGCAAGGACTGATTACAGTGTTCAGTCAAAAAGTCTGTTACCTCCATCTGTCACTTTCTGACGATTATTTGATTTGATTCTTGCTTTCCCTTCTCACCAAATTTTAGCGCTCTCTGGCAGCTGTCCATTTTTGTTTCCCCAAAAACAAATTAACAGCAAACCAAGCCAAGCCACCCACTAATAGCTAGGGGCCCTGGCTCCCCAGAAGCTCAGTAGTGTTAGCGTTAACTCATTAAAATCACCGGAGAGTGTTATAAATGATGCATGCTCTGCTGTCTAACTGTTGTGTTCGAACATTTTCAAAAGCCTGGGCCAACACATATCTGCAATTCTAATGCATAGGTTTGCAGACACAGTCAGTTACATTTAATTCAGTTCTGTTTGTGTTCTGTTAATCGTCACCATACAGCAGTTGGAAAGTAGGTATAAAACAAATGTACACTCTTATGCAAAATCGGAACAACCCGGTCAAATTACGTTTTGTTGACTTTTTGATAGCAAATAAGTAACACTTTTCTAATTATGAAAAAAAAAACTGTTAGGGCAGAGATTTTATTTATTTTCTGAATATTACATATTCATAAAAAAGAAAAAAACAACAACAACAAAGTGGCAGGTACCCAAATTTTGTACAGGCCTCATTTTTGTCATCTTCATTGTCTTTTTTCCAACATGTTAGGGCAACTGGTAGCCTAGTGGTTAGGGTGTTCACACTGCAATCAGAAGGTTGTGGGCTTGAGTCCCAACTGCTAGTGTCACCACTGAGGTACCCTTGAGCGAGGTACCGTCCCCACACACTGCTCCCTGGGCGGCCCTTGTTAATGGCAACCTCCTGCTTCACTTGGTGAATGGGTTAAATGCAGAGAAGGAATTTCACATTGTTCATGCTGTGGTGTAAAAGGGTTAATGATTTAAATTAAATGTTAAATTAAGAAAATATGCAGATTAGCCTTTTAAACTGCAACACCCCGCCCCCCCCCCCCATGTGGCCCCTCAGACAGCTCTAATCTGTCATGACAAGGCTCTGACCCAGTTGACTAGCCATCATAGTTTGGCCCTTGTCACAGCTTTCTGCTTCCAACATCAACTTCAAGAACTGACTGTTCACTTGCTGCCCAACATATCCTTGTCCTTGACAGGTGCCACTGCACTGTGATCAATCAATGTTATTCATTTCACCTGTTAGTGGTTTTAATCAGAATACAGTAACTGTGGTCCCCTGCATTTTCACGAAGAACACGATTTTTTTTCCCCTCAAAAATCTCAAGCAAAAGCTACTAATGACACACTTGTTCAAAGAGTTCGGAAGCGTACATTGGTTCTGAAATTAGTATCACACAATTCTTTATATAAATAAATGGTTCCTATTATGCACCTTTCTTGCTTTTCCTCCTTTGAGGTTTGTGTGGTATTACGTAACCAATACAGCCATGATTCATCATTACCTGACATTTTTTATTTCTTTTAAATTATGCAGACTGCTTTTGTTGTCAAACCGTTAAGAATGATATATGCAAATGAGCTCTGGTAATAAAACTGTCAGGACTGAAACATTAATGATAACTTTAGTATGACTGGGTGGAGCTAAGTAGGAGATCATTGCAGTTCAAAGGTTCAGTCTATTGGATGACAATTAAGTGTGATTATGAGTGACCTTGCCCTGTTTATAAAACATCAACCTGAGTCTTTGCTGTTAAGGTCTGGTCTTCACCGCAAACACATCTGAGTGCACACCACACCTCAGTTAAAAGAGATTGCTGAAGATTTCAGAAAGGCTGGAAGAGGTTACAGAACAATTTGTGAATAGCTTTGATCTCATCAGTCCACTGTCTGATAGAAACAAACTAAGGAAATTTAACATCACCGTTACCCTTCCTTGGAGTGGTCATCCAACAAAAATACTGTAAGAGCAAAGTATAATATCTTGCTTTGGCTAATGTCAGTGATCATGAGTCCACCATCAAACAAACAGTGGACATGACTACTGTAGTGTGTAAGGAATGTCAGCAGGGAAGAAGCTACCACTCTTCAGGAAGGACATTACTTTTCATTTAAAGTAAATAAAAGCAAACAAAAAATATATATATATGTATATATAATTCTAGCATAGACCCACAACCCAGCTATGAAACATGATGGTGGCAGTGCCGTGATTTGGAAATAGGCTTGGCTTAGCTGCCATTGGGCCAGGACAGTTTGCCATCATTTAATTATAATATAAATTCTGGATTTCTCAAGTCAGTCTGCGGGACCGATCAAACGTTAAAGGAAAAAGTTTGTTAAGTTGAAGATACCTTTAACGGCAAAGAATCACAAACTTTCAATTACTGCATATACTGTATACACTGATCAACCACAATATTAAAACCACTGACAGGTGAAGTCAATAACTTTGATTAGCTTGTTGTAATGGCACCTCACCAAATGGTCAGTTGGTGGGATTGGTGGGCAGCAATAGAACAGTCAGTTCTTAAAGCCAATGTGTTGAAGGCTGGAAAAATGTGTAAGGCTCTGAGTAACAAGGGCCAAACTGTGCTGGCTAGAGCACTGGGTCAGAGCATTTACAAAATGGTAGGTCTTGTAGAGTGTTCCCTGTTTGCAGTGGTTAGTACCTAATGAACATGGCCCAAGGGAGCCGGATCATGGGTGCTCAGGACTCATTGGTCGGCAAAGGCTAGCCAGTCAGAAGAGCTACTGTAGCACAAATTGCTGTCAGGGTGTGCATGCCGATCCCTCTCCACTGCTGAAAGCACCTGCAATGGGCACGTGAGCATCATGGAGCAAAGGAAGAATGTGTTGAGGTCTGATGAATCAAGTTTTCTTTTACATCAATGGTCACCAACCCTGGTCCTGGAGAATTTAACTTTCTATGAAGTCTTGTTCCAGCCACAATCTGCAATACTTGTTCTGGCTTATGCACATCTTTAGAAGTCCCTGATTGCCTGGAGTATTAGGTAAGGGGGCGGGGGGAACAGAATGGTAGATGTAGGTTGGAGCTAAACATTTCAGGAAAGTAGATTTCAAGGAGGGTTGATGACCAGCGTTTTACATCATGGATGACTGAATTCTTGGATGTCTTGGCTCCAGGATGCACTGTGGGAAGAAGGCAAGCCAGAGGAAGAAGGATGGTTATCTGAGCAAAGTTCTGCTAGGAAACCCTGGGTAAGTGGATGTTACTTGCTCAACATTGTTGCAAACCAAGCAAACATTGTTGCAGACCAGATAAGCCCCTTTATGACAATGTATTCTAAATAGCAGTGGCCACTTTCAGCAGGACAGTGGGTCCTGCCACACTGCAAGAAGTTGTTCAGGAGTGGTTTGAGGAACATGAAAAAGAGTTTAATATATTGACTTGGCCTTCAAATTCCTCAGATCTTAATGTTTTGGTGCCAGATACGACAACATATCTTCAGACTTGTTTTGGCTGTACCCACACAAAAATGGACAGGTGGTTTTAATGTTATTGTTAATGTATGTATACAGGAGGTCATTGGGCTATGCCTGTCTCGACATGCAGCGTTTCAAGTTTGGACTGTTAAAAGTGCAAGTGTTTTTACACTAATTTTTTTGTCATTTTTTCTGCTACTACAGTACAGTGTACATTTATGTCTTTTTCCTTTTTCTGTGGCTTAGTTGAGTTTTTATGCTCTAGATTATGATTTTACAACCGTGTTAGGTTAGGTAGGTGACTTAGGCTAGGACGTGTTTCGACTAACACCGAAACTTGTGTTGCATCACTGTCAAAGGAACCGTGTCGTAACTCGAGAACCCCATATATGTGATGTGTCAGCATGTAAGCACAATGATAGGTTCAATATACTTTAGTTTTCAAAATGTCTGTGGGATACAGTATTGTTAGGCAGAACATAAGACTGCAAAGTGTTTGTCAAAAAGCAACCCTGTACATTGTCCATTAAATCAGTTTAGCATTGTCTTTTAATACTTTGTAGAAAAAAAACATGAATAACTTTTAATTTTGACTATTTTACTATTCCCTAGCAGTTTTTATCTGAATAGTGTATAGCTGAATTGTCCCATGCAATACAATAGTGTCTTCACCCTTTCCTCTTTGGCCACAGTTCTAACAGGTGGTCTGATTGTTCATCTGTCCGTTAGGAGAGTTCTCCTGACCTAGTCTACTGATGCCATTGTTAAATCTGTTTATTCAGCCCTGCATTGGACAGTTCAGGAAGTGAAAAAGGCTGGATTCTCTCATTCTGTCCTCTGCACTGGCCTGAGTCACTGCAGTTTGGCAAAACAAATAGAATTGTAGCGGCTGGGAAAGCAAAGGAGACAGAGAACGAGGCAGAGACTAAAATAAAGGCCTGAGGGAGAAAGATAGAGGAAGAGGAGAGAAAGAGAGGCTCTGTCAAACATAAGGAGCTGTGTGTATGAGTTTGTGTCTGTGTGAGAGAGAAAGAGTAGGAATGCAACAGGCGGGGCCTTTTTCAGTCTGGCCACTGAAGCATCAGAGCATCTAACCCATTGGGAGAAAGCTTGGCTCTGTGGTGCACACACACACACACACACACACACACAAACACACACAACACACACAAAACACACAGATACATCATAGCATGTTTCCAGCATAAACTGGGGACAGAGACTCTGAATAAACTAATAGAACGAATACTCTGAATACAGAAGAGTGAGCAACAATAACCTGGTGGGCAGCAGAAGCACTAGCATAACAAAAGCCTTGCTTATTTCATCCAAGCTGTGTTTGTGAAATGGTTGAGGGGAAACGAATAAAAAACAAGATTTGGTATTCATGACTTTTCAATGAACACATTCATTTGTTATTGGCCTTTTTTCATATAATCTTATTTTCCCCTATCTATCTGTTTTTCTTTTTCCCCAGTTCAGTGTAAAGTAATGAAAACAGTAGAGGGAAATTCTTAGGTCTTCCAATACCTTCTAAGAGCACCTAATGATTTCTGGTACTCAAAAAATAGGTTTGAGTTCATTTTTATTCAAAAAGACCACGTTTCTTGTATTTAAATTATGCATGTATGACAGAATGGTTCAAATTACAGGGGTACTGGGGTGTACTGTACCCCCGATCAAAACCCAGACCCCACCAAAGAGACAAAAATAGCAGTTTGGGTGGGGGGGGTCTTATAATTTTTTTTTTGTTGTAAAAAAAAAAAAAAAAAAAAGAAACTCGCATCTGTTTTCATGTTTTCATTTTTTCTTTTTTCCCCTCACATTTATAGCTTAGCTCTAAAAGTCGTGGTTCACCAATGGAAACATTATATAAACTCCGATCTTTCAGAGTAAGGTTCACTGAAATACGCAAATGGAGAAAAGTTTTATTTATATGAATATGAAAAGGAACGGATATACGAAGATTTAGAAAATGTAGCTCCTGTAAACCTTCGTTAATTTTCTTTTTCACAGTCATGCTGGAACAGAAAAGGTTCTTCCCCAAACTGTATACAAAGTTAGAAGCATGGCGCTGTCTAAAATGTCTTGATATGCTGAAGCATTGAGATTAAGCCCTTCACGGGAAGTAAGCAGCCTGACCCCAAACCCTGAAAAACAGGTGTGTCCCAATACTTTTGTCCGTTTTGTGTACTTGCAGGGTGCAATCACATGACCCATAGCAGAATTACAATAAATATCATTTTTAGGTCATTTAATTTAATGTATTACACACATCAACAGGGGCATAACAGAATCTACCTACACAGTTTTAAAATATTTAAGTAAGAATGATATTTTTAAACAAGAAACTTACATCTCTATTCCAGAAATGAAAATATATACTGTTATGCATCAGTCTTTTGTGTAACATTTGCCAAAAATTCTAGCAAAAGTGGTAATATTGTATCAGTCTAAAAAGGGTTAAGAAGTCATTTTTGAAGCTCTGGGACTCCAGCAGACTACAAATGGCAAAGAGCCATTATCTCCAAATGAAGAAATCTTGGAACAGCAGTGAATCTTCACGAAAGTGGCCCCCCTATCATAACTGCTGAAACTGTGCAGTGACAATCCATCTGGGAAGTCAGAGGAATCCAGAAGAATTGGAAGGCAAAAACAATCACTATTCGAGAAGAACATCAAGGCTAATCTCACATTTGCTTATAGTCAAGTAGGTGTTTATTATCATTTCAGCCATATACACAGTTTGCAGAGAAATAAAATGATGTTCCTCTAGGACCAAGGAACAAACAAACAAGAATAAAAACAGAACACAACGGGACTACACAAGCGTGGCCCACAAATAAAGAGCAACAATGCAATAATATATAGGACAAGAAAACATACAGTGCAGTCAACAGGAGCAGTAACAGCCCTAGTATGAGTGACTACAGAATTAGGACGTACTGTAATCGAGGAGTAAAGTCGTTAAGTGCAAAGGAATGCAAAAATTGAGGTAGACGGCAATAAATTAATGCAAAAAAAGCAACAAGATTTGAAAAAAAAGTACAGTATGAAATAAAAGCAGGGTATTTACAGTGCTGTTGGGTAGTGAGTTTTACTTGCTTGTGTGTGTATATATATATATATATATATATATACTTATCCAAGTTTACTTATCTAAGTTTACATATACATACACATAGATTTAAGCAGTTTAGTTCAGAATATGTGTGTGTGTGTGTGTGTGTGTGTGTGTGTGTGTGTGTGTGTGTGTGTGTGTGTGTGTGTGTGTGTGTGTGTGCGCGTGATGTAAAGTTTGTTATTCAGTTCTGGGTCTGATTGCCTGGGGCAAGAAACTGTTCCTTATCCTTGTTGTGAAGGCCCAGATGCAGCGAAATCTTCTGTCAAACGGAAAGAGGGAAAAGAGGGTGTGTGTAAGGTGTGTGTAAGGTGTGTGTAAGGTGTGTGTAAGGTGTGTAAGTGCTCTTGGCTGCAACAGAGGGGAGACAGACCCTGATAATCTTTTTAGTTGTCCTTACTATCCTCTGTAGTGTCTTGTGGTCTGATGAGGTCCACGTGAGGTTCTCTGCGATTTGAACATCAAGGAACTTGGTGCTCTGGACGATCTCCGCTGAGGAGCCATTGATGTTCAGCAGAGAGTGATGACAGCATGTTCGCCTGAAGTAAACAAGCATCCGTTTTGTTTTGTCCACATTGTTTTGTCCACATTTGTCCACATTCTGCACCAATCCATTAGCCGCTGCACCGCCTCTCTGTACGCCACCTTGTCATCCTCACTGATCAAACACACCTCGGTTGTGTCAGCAGTGAACCCAGTGATGTGGTTTGAACTGTACATTGCTGCACAGTTGGGGGTAAGCTGGCATAAAACAAGTGCAGTATTTCACAATAAGAACATCATAATAATCGTCAAACATGGTGGTGGTAGTGCGGGAAGGGTTTCCTGCTTCAGGGCTCAGAATATCTTTCAGAAAGATGTCTGGTCATCAGTCTGTGATTTAAAGCTGGAGAGCAAGTCCACATGTGACTGGCTCAGATGAATAAATAAGTAACTTGAATCCCACTGAGATGTTGTGGCAGGACCTTAAATGGGCAGTTCATGCTCAAACCCCTTTCAGTGTGGCCAATTTAAAGTCATTCTACAGTAACAAATAGGGCAAAATTATTTCACACTGTTACTTTGCAGTTACAGGATATTTTGCAGTTGTTGCTGCTAAAGGTGGTGCAACTAGTTAGATTTTGTTATACATTGGTAAACAATACATTTTGAAAAGAGTGATGAAGATAAAAACATTGATCCTTTTATAAATGAAATCATTATTTAATAGCAGTGCTTTCTATTTTGTCATGCTCTCCTAGTTTTAAATTACATTTTATATGAGAATCTGAACCCATTAATGTGACAAAAGTAGAGAAAATAGGAAAAAGATGAGAAAAAAGCAACACTTTTACACATCCACAGTATGTAATGTAACACATATTATAACTACACTGTAGTATTTATGACAATAACAGGTAATAATAAAGTAATCTAACACAACTATCTTTAAGACTAAAGAATAAAGTAAAGTGGCCTCTTATAGTCACACAGGAACACACCACAGCACACAGTGTGAAATTCTTTCTCTGCATTTAACCCATTCACCATGTGAAGCAGGGGGCTGCCATCAATGGGGGGCAACTAGGGAGCAGTGTGTGGGGACAGTATCTTGATCAAGTCCTGCGATTTGAACCCGCAACTCCCTAATCACCAGGCCACCAGCTGCCCCGGAATACAGTGCTTTAGGTGCTGCAAGTTTAGTGGTTACAGAGAACATAATAAGCATTTTAACTGTATACTTTCAGGAATGTGATATTATCTAGATCCAACTTGCTAGTTTTGGCAGCTCCTAATTGGGGTGGCGGTGGTCTAATGGCTAGGATATTTGCCTCTGGACCAAGAGATCCTGGGTTTGAATCCTACATTCAGCCCCACCACTGGGTTCCTGAGAAAGACCCTTAACCCCAAGTGGCTCCATGGAGACTGCCCCCTATAGTTAGGGAATGGAAGTCGCTTTGGATAAAAGCATCTGCTAAATGCAACTGGGCCTTTAAATTTGTGTCACTTTATATTGTACATACAGCGTCTAACCTCAATTATTATTCAACCTTAGGACAACTTTTACATTCTTTAATTAGCTTTATCACAGCCAGGCACACATTCATGTGATATTTCTTTGGATGTATGAGACCTGCCATAAAAGAATATCCAAAGATTCTATTACAAATTTCCTGCAACCAAGAACCATTCAAGAATTTTTAAAGAAAAAATATTCTTTGGTGTAGAACTATTCATTCCAAAATCATCTAATGGCAAAAACACCTCATAAACACACTCTTTTGGTTAAACATACAGCTATGTATGTAGAAGACTTCAAGAGTCAAGATTCAAGATTCTTTATTTGTCACATGCATAGTAATACAAGTACAACACGCTGTGAAATGTATCCTGAGCTGCTCCTTTTATGACTGTACAAACATTATAAAAATAAGAACGATTTTTAATCTGAACATTTCTGAAACACAAATAAAAAGAAAAAATAAGTACAAGTAGAAATAACTATACAAGTAAGTTCAACTTTAAATTCAGAAAAACAAATCTGAACATTTCTAAAACACAATTAAAAAACACAAATCTAAAAAAGGAAAACAGGTTCAACAAGTAGCAACACAAGTCAATATTTATGCTAAATTTAAGTGTCTTTTTAGAGTGACCAGAGTAATTTAAACAGAGTAATTTAACAAAGTGACCAGAGTAATTTAAACAGAGTAATGTAAACAGAGTGACCAGAGTAATGTATACAGAGTGACCAGATAATGTATACAGAGTCCCCAGAGTAATGTATACAGAGTGATGTAAACAGAGTGACCAGATTAATGTATACAGAGTGACCAGAGTAATGTATACAGAGTGATGTAAACAGAGTGACCAGATTAATGTATACAGAGTAATCTAATGGATGTAATGAGTCTCAGACACATGCAAAGGGGGTCCTGAGGTGCTCAACTCACCTTTTTCGTAAAGCTAGTGTCTCACATCTACTGGTTTCGCTTCATAGGCAGCAAATAAATAAATTAGTTGTAGGCAGCAAATCATTTAGAGGAAGATGTTCAAAGGGTGATAAACAGAGCAGTTAATGCCTCTATAATAACTGGGAAAGCTGTAGCGCTTAAAGATTATTTATCATTTAATTACTTGTTGTTCCTAAGTACACCTGAAAAATGAAACAAAGCTATCTCAACCTTTGCAGTTTAAAATATGACCGGCGGAAAAGAAATGCCTTGCATGACGCAATAAAAGAACATTTTTTGGTGGACGTAAGAGCTTTAGAGAACATTTTGTATCAAGGTACTCAAATATCCAAAGTCCTTCACGTAACGTGAGCATTATATACCATGATGTAAAGGTTCTTTAACATTTTAAGGGTTCTTTATACATGTATGTGAAGGTTGTGTGAAGGTTCTTTATACATTTAAAGGGTTTTTCAGCTTCTCATATCTTATCTAGAAGTCATTTTCAAGGAAATGAAATGGTTCTTCTGTGGCATCACTCCCTGAATGGTGAGTTCCCGGCTTTGTGGAATTAGTTGTTTGCTCTTTGCTTGCGATTGATCTCTCTTGCGCAACATCTGCCTGGCTAAAGGTCCATATTTTTTAACAAAGCCAAGAAAATACCATTAATTGTTCTTAGCATTTGTCGATGAAGCAAGAATAGACAGAGCCAGTGAACTGCAATATGGGCCGCTATCTATGAGGGAATAAAGGTGCAGATCTAAACACTCATTGAATATCATTGAAAATTCAGAGTAAGAAAAATGGCACACGTTATACTCAATTCGAGTCTTAAATTACTACCAACATGGTCTAAACAAGAGATCTGGAAGAGAGAAATTAATTTTTATTAGCTCTGAATGATATTACTGTGCATGGAAAGAGGTGTAAAATTGGTAAAAAATTGGTAAATTAAGGTAAAACTTATTACTGATTAGAGTAATTGTTCTTAAAGCAGAAAGAAGTAAGATTTATTGCTTTGAAATTAGATCATTTTACCTGCTAAGATTTTGTTTTGCTGAAATATAAAGACATAATGTTTCACTGCTAAGTAATTTGCATATGATGGAAGTCGTTAACCTTTATAATCCAAAAATGGTGGTGCAGTGTCCAATGGCCAAGATGCATTATGTATAGAAACAGACAGCAAAGTTCCATCTGGTTTAGTATGTGGAAGATAGATATGCTCATTTAGATGTTGTCATTTTTATCGTTAGACAATTTAAAGCTGTTATGGACAACACACACCTGTATCTCCACCATTTAGTGGATGGTCCTGCAGGGGCAGACATGATCTCACAAGGAGAACACCTTATGAGAACTCTGGGGACTATCAATTGCCTTAAATGTGAGTGGGAGTATAGACATATTAGGCATATAACAAACTGAATTTGAAATTTCTGAACCAGTTTAAAGGCAGTGAAGGCAGAGCTCAGAAAAGGGGCAATATTGAGCTTGTCAGCATTCTCTAATGAAAAACACGCCTGTCATTAGTTTCATGGATGTAAGCTAGTGTGGCTGAAAAGTCTCCAGAAAAACCTACTAAACACGTACACTAGGATCGACATAAGTGGTACGCAAGCCCGAATAGATGTTAGTGGTACGCAAAATGCGCACCAGTTTTCAGTCCTCACAGCGCAAATGCGTACCTAATTTGTTCATACTGCGCACATAACCCCCCCCCTCACTCGAACCACGCCTAGACATAGACGCCGGCACGGACACCCTGCCCCCCCAGACCCCGAGACACAGAGAGAATGTTTAATTTTGGTCCGTACCAGTTAATTCATGTAGGTACTCATTAGAGTACTAGAGTAAAAAAAAAATGATGTCAACCCCTGACTATATGGACAAAAGAATTTGGACACTATTGTTTTTCAGGGTTTGAGCCAGACCCCTCACTTCCATTGAAGGGCTTAATCTTAATGCTTCAGAATACCTAGACATTTTGGACAATGCCATGCTTTCAACTTTGTTGACACAGTTAGGAGAAGAACCTTTTCTATTCCAGCATGACTGTGTCTCAGTGCACAAAGCAGCTCCATAAAGACGTGCTGG
>JBBJLS010085889.1:0-23496 GCA_037577275.1 Bryconaethiops microstoma
CTGACTGTTGCTTCCCATGTGCCCAGTATTTTTACTGTTCTTTTTCCTTGCAGCCCTGATGCACTTGGTCTCAATTCCTAACCTCAGCCTGATGAATTTTGAGATTATTTGTTTCTTTAGATCATGGCATGAGGGAAGGCTGCTGTCCAGGACCATGGCCTCTTTTTCAAGCAGTGCCACTGCATCTAGGGACTCCATGAGGGAATCACTGGTCCATGCCCAGAACAGGTGCTCCACTTTAAAAACAAGATTGAAGGCCTCATCTGATTGTCGACAAAGGGCACCCCTCTTGAACTCTTTAAGACGCAGCAAAGTACTACATTTGTTATTAGCACTGTCATCACCATTTCCTACAGCAGCACACTGGCATTTCCTACAATGTGAGCAGCGAAGAACCTTCCTAACAATATATCCTGCCAGGTGGTACAAACACACAGGAATCTGTTTTTGATAATTCTGGTGTTTCCATAGGGTATATCAGCTGGTCCACCCTCAGACCAGGGCTGCAGATGCTCTTCTTGTTGTTCAAGAATTCTACCAAGTGGCTAGAGCAATCCTCCTGGTAGCTTCCAGTTTTCACTGGCAAGAGGAACTGCC
Source organism: Bryconaethiops microstoma (assembly GCA_037577275.1). NCBI lineage: Eukaryota > Metazoa > Chordata > Actinopteri > Characiformes > Alestidae > Bryconaethiops > Bryconaethiops microstoma. The sequence goes on from JBBJLS010085889.1 coordinate 598, forward strand.
CAACTGTGATCGCCCTTAATGCATAGCTAAACCCCACACGAGTTTGGACAGGATTCCTCTGTCTGATGCAGCTGTAAGTGTTCTCCAGGCAGTCCTGTGTAAATCGACTGGTGAGGACAAATTTATGTCCCTGACTTAACATGTCTTGCTGTACCTCCAGTATAGTGGTTGTAGCCATCACTCTTGCCTGAACTGGTTTCCAGCTGCCCTGATGACTAATCTTCAGGCCACGAAAAAGATGGATGGTGGCCTGAAGAAAGCCTTTTCGTACTCCTCCATTTTGAACAGATTCAGGGCAGTAGTGTCATGGCAGGATGACATTAGGTCAAACCAGTGGTCCACCTTCTCCAGGAACCATGACGTTGTCAGGTATGACTGTGGCCGTTGCTCTTCCTTAACTAGGTACTTTAAGCCAGCACTAGTTGATGTCAGCTGCTCCTTCTCAACCATATCTTGTGGAATGGTGATTGTATGTCCAGAGACAAGGGCATTTCTTATGTTTTTTACCAGATGTGGTTCATCCGGCATGAAGCAGAGCCTCTGGTGTGACTGGACAGGATGTGGGACCCTTGTATGGTTGTAGTCCACTCCAAAAGCCTTCCACACTGCCCTGTTGGAGCTTCCCATGTCGGTGATGACATTAATCACGTGAAGCCCTACAGAAGCTGCTGCTTCCACTACAGCAATGACGACTGGCCGATAGACTGTGCCATGTGTGGAATTACCAGTATAGTGGTATGCTACAATTTGTTTCCAGCGTGTGTTTAGTCCTGCCAGCATAAACACACAAGCATCAGTAGCAGCTCCTTCGTGTCCTGGCAGTGTGACATCCCCAAAGAGCTTCCCAGTCCCCATATGCAGCTCCACACTTTGAGTGATGTACATCTCATTTAAGGTGAGCACACATTCCCACTCCATTTTGGTCATGCCAGCTACCTTTAGCCTCAAACACCTCCTCTAACACACCTGGCTCCATCTTAATGTGCTGCATCCTTCGTTGAATTGTTCTAATGTCTGGCAATGGTATTTGCAGGTCTTGCAGTGTTTTATAACCTGATGTCCCTGCAGTAAATCGTATCTGAATTGCTTTTTTTATTGTTTCATTTCCCCACCGTGTCCCACAGTTGTTTTTTTGTGCAATTGCCCGAATTTGATCTTTTGTTAAAATTGCTGAAAACTTAGTTTAAAATAAACTGTTTCTCTTTCTTAATGTGGAATTTATTCTTTTCTGATATGCAAGAGCCTTCTGTGCTTTCTTTCTCATAAAGTTTTCATGTCTAAGTTCCTCCATCAGGACATCTACACTTGGCCCTGGCTGAAAGGATCTCTTGGTATGACCCTCTCGTTCACCTCTAATTCCACTGCACAATTTGTGCTCTTTTTTCCATCAATCTGTCCCCCTACCTCTGTAACAATAATAAAGTGTTGTTTTAGTGACATGGCTGTTCAGTGTTTTCTATCCTTAAATTATAATAAATATAAACAATGTAGGCTGTTCATTTACATCATAACAAAGTTTGATGTTGAACAATAGTTGTGTTCACCATTTATTGGATTCAATATAATTTCTGATAATCTTTTTGATGGGGTCTTCCTTCTTTTAGGCTTAGGGCAGTGTACGAAGATTGTGGGGGAAGCATCTGCTTTGAGCTTCGGTTGGCCATTTTCAAAGTGTACCTGCAGTGAGGCTTGTAAGATAAGTTTTCACACATACACCAAACAGCCAGTTAAAACATATCACTGGCATCATTGTACTCTACATTTAAAAGCATGATGCTCTTTGAAATATTAAGATGACATAATTGTCTGTTCCACCTGTCTAAATTTAACGTACTTCTAGTTTTCTATTGTTGTAGTTTCCGGTAATGTCCAGATTTTTTCTGCTGACCACTGTCATCCATTTTTTTCTTCGGCCTGTGTCCTCTGGTGAAACCATACATGTGGAATCCTTTTTCAGAATGATTGGTACAGCCAAATGCTGCACAGCCAACCATGGTGTCACTTATCTGTAAAATGTTGGTTATAGCCATTGCTGTTAGATCTTAGACTTCAGTCAAGTTATAGTAAAATGTCATATTTCTAATCTGTGTCCTTTATTTCCTTCTATTTTATATTTCTTTTAATGCTTCAGCTGCTAAGTGAGACTTGCACATAAGAATTCCATATATGTATTGTACCAGTGTACCAGAGATAAATTATGTGACAATAAAAGGATTTGATTTTTCATATTTATCCTCATTGAATTTTCCATGAGCTAAGTGTTGCCTGAAACTGCAGGTTGCCTTTTGTTGTTCTGTGATATCTGTTTGATACATGTTTACATCAATATTATATTATTATTGATATTATATTAATATCAAGGATGTGTGGTAGACTGTAGACTGTAAAGTACACTGAACGCCAACACGCTAATATCTTAACAATGCCATTTTGGGCAGGTTTATGAGGCCATAAGGACTTTTTTTTAATCCTATAATTTTTTTATGATTCATCAGTTATATAATGTTGAACATTAGAACTCCCAAAAGAATACTGCAGATTGATATATGCAATGTATACTAGCATAGGCGCTAATGCATAGATGCTAACGCTACAAACCTTTCCTCTAAAAATAAAATATGAACTTTTAGTACAAAACTGACATTGATGCAGCAAATATATAATAGTTACACGTGTACTCGTGATGGTTTATTTTAATATTTACTGCTCACTACTTAAAATACTACTGTCAGTTCAATGCAGGGCTATGGCAGCACAGCATTTGTTTGGACCTCTAGAGGCTTACATGGACCACGTGACTGGATACAGCGGCGAGATCAAACAGTGTCACAACTCTCTCATTCTATGCCTCTGCCTGAGATCCCCTGCTGGGTTTGGTTACCCATCTCATTAGGACATGTGTTTGGAGCTAGAAAAAATGCAAATCTCTGACTGGACAACCATTGCAACAGAATCATCAGGCAGATCAGACTAAACCACTGAAACACCACCTAATCAAACTTAATCACCAACTCCAAAGATCTGCTGACAGGGGGAGCTCTGTCTAAACGCCTCATAGATTCCCAGTGTTATGGGAGGAGCCTGTTAGATTGCTAGCCTAGGAAAGGTGATAAAAATGACCAGTTTTTACACATTTTAATTTATAAACACAGCCTGATATTGTGAATATCAAACGCTGTATTTCTGCCTCAGACCTGAGCTCAGCTCTGCCCACATTCGCCAAATAATATCTGATCTCATAGATTTTTTACATATGAAGTCACCACAACTCATAAATGCGATGTTGTAGCAGAAAAGAGAAGAACATCTGAGAACTTCTCTCCGACCTGCATTTTATGGCCCAGTGTACTGGGTGTGCATTCACTCTGTGTTTGTGTTTTACTGAGTGTGCATGTTTTATTGTGTGTATTTACAGTTTGTGTTAACTCTGTGTTTAATGTGGGTGTTTACTATGTATTTTTACTGTGTTTATATTTTACAGTGTGTGTATTTACACTGTGTTTACAGTGTTTATATTGTGTGTTCACAGTGTGTGTTTACAGTTTGTGTGCTTACTATGTGTGTATTTACAGTGTGTTCATTCTATGTGCTTGCAGTGTGTGTGTTTACTGTGTGTGTTGTGTGTGTTTGCAGTGTGTTTATTTATTCACCATGATAGTCCTTGTAAAGCGAATTGGTTTCTCTCTCCAAGCTGCTGAACGACTTCAGAGCAACAACAGCATCACTTAACCTCACCATCCTTCCCAACACTACCCCACTCTACAGCGAGAGAGAGAGAGAGAGAGAGAGAGAGAGAGAGAGATTTAATAAGAGATTAAACATTGTGATACAGAGATCGAGAGCCCATCTCCAGGAGGACTGAGTTTATGTGTATGTATGTGTGTGTGTGTATGTGTGTGTGTATGTATATAAAAATGTGTGTATGTGTGTGCATGAGATGGTAAGTGCCACCCTGGAATATGTGTGCGCGCACAGCCTGCTATAGTACATGCCATCATATGCACCAGCAGCTTACTCTTCTTGGTCTCCACACACACACACACACACACCCACACCCCAACTCCCCCACACACACACACAACCACACACCAGTCTGTCCCAAAAGCTCTTCTGCAGAATCTTCACTGTAGTTTCCACGGTAACCCACATGTCAAGGACATTACTGTATGCCAAACATACAGTTTACACACACACACACACTACCCTTACTGCCACTGTGAGAGCCTGATTTTTTTGTATGTTTGTGTGTGTGTGTGTGTGTGTGTGTGTGTCTGGCAGGACACACTGGAGCCTCGACTGGCAAAAAAAATAATCTCCTGGAGTGGAGAGAAAGGGGGCGGGGCTATGCAAATATGCAGTAATTCAAAAGTATTTTAGTTCTTGGATTCTAAAATCAGACATTTAATAAATCAGTACTGAAATAATGACAGAAATGCTGGAATATTTTTAATAATCTATTGTGGAAAAATCAAGTTTATTCTCAGGTTCCAGAAAAGCGCAGTTAAAAGTGAAACACACACTTGCCGTCTCACACTCACACACACACACACACACACACACAAACTTGCCATCACACACTCGCCATCTCTCACACACACACTCACACTTGACTGAACACACTCACACACACACTAGCCATCACACACTCATACACCTGCCTGTACACACTCACAAGCTCTCGCTTTCTCTCACACACCCACCGTCACGCACTCACACATTCGTCATTAGACACTCACCGTTACATCACACATTCAAACATTCAGCATCACACCCTCGTCTGAACACACTCACACAATCAGCGTCACACACACGTGCAAATACACCTACAACTGCCCATAGTTTAGTTAATTAAAGTGTTTGTTTGTTTGGTTAAATGTGGTTGTAATGACAACAGGCCTTACCTGTATGAGATGAGCAGGTACGGTTACCATAGCAACAGAGAGAGAGGCGCGCAGCAGGCCTCGGAGGGCGTACAGGAACGTAGTGAGGGCATAGCCACAGGTGGGGTTTTCAGTAAAACACACATCATCTCCCCAGAGGGCAGAGCCAAGAGAGTGGAGGCCCAATCGCAACACATTACGAACTTTACCCTAACAGAGAGATATTTATCCTTAATAATATTACATTAATAATTCGACAAAAAAAGTTGAATGATTTGAAGGTGTTTATTTGCAGCAGATTCACTAGCAGTCCTGATCAGAGTCATAACTCAGACCTTTAACTCCCACATTCAGGATTACTCATATTCAGTATTATATTTCATTTAGGGTTATAACTCATATTCAGGGTTATAACCCACAGTCAGAGCTACAACTCTCATTTTCAGGATAATAACATTCAGGATTATAACGCTCATATTCAGGGTTATGACTCTCATATTCAGGGTTATAACTCTCATATTTCAGGGTTATAACTCATATTCAGGGCTATAACTCATATTTAGGGTTATAACTCATATTCAGCAGTATAACTCTCGTGTTTAGGGTAATAACTCATGTTCAGGGTTATAATTCTCTTACTCAGAGTTATAACTTATATTCAGGATTATATCTCTCATTCACGGTTCTCACCATGTTCCAGCTGCTCCAGGGGCTCTAGAGCAGTGATGTTCGGCTGATGTTGGTTCTCTGAGTTCAGTGGGTTCTTTAGTTTCATGTTGGAGAGTGTAATCAAGTGTTTTTTTTATGTTTGGTCAAATGACCTGCACACCCCTAAACATCCCAACACTTCCCCAAACACCCAACACACCCCTAAACACAACCCAACACACCCCCAAATACACTCCTAAACACATCCTTAAAGACACCTAAACAAAGTGTTCATTACTGGTTCATTTCAAGTGTCAAATAAAACTCGAACCCAGGCAGCAGAATTCTCACAGTGGCACACAAGCACTCGAGAGGGATTTGCAGAAGGAGGGATTTGGGTGGGGACCTGGAGGGGCTCTCCGAGGGGTATTCAGTCCCTGGGTGCCTTAGGAGTAGTTAATAAATATGAACAGACAGCAGCCGTATTGCTCAATGTTTCTCGGCCTGTTTACCACATGGCTAATGGGACTCGGCTTAAAGAATGAAAAGCCCAGAGGAACACCTAACCAACCAAACATCTGTGATCTGTCTCATTTACACACACACCCACACTCCATCATTCGAGCGTTATTTCAGTCATTTTAACAAGTTCAGGTCAATACACAATTAAATTATATAATTTAGTAGATACACTCAATCTCAGACATGTGAAACTTTCATCATTATGTCGACCCAAATTTCTCAGTCAGAGACCAACCTTTGAACTGGATCCGTCAAAGCCTTCGTTTCGGATAGCAGTCTGGATTGAATGCAGCAAACCAGCATATGGTCCTAAAGAGCTGGACAGACAGATGGAAACAGTATGGAGACAGAAAAATTGGAGACAAGAAAATTTCAGAAAACTTTCTTTGTTTTGCTGGGTCCAAAATTTAAACTGAATTCAAACATCTGGACAGCTGGAGAACACAATTCAAGGCAGAATTCTGTCTGAACTGACTGCAGACCCACAAAATTCTATCTAAACAGGAAGGAATAGTCTCAGAGGGTTTGGTGCTTCACGCGAGGCATCCTGCAGGACTATATGATCTACTTTTGATGACAAGATGTAAAGCAGTTTTCAGTCGTTTTTGTTTCCAGAATCAACAGGTCTCAGATCTGCTGTGCTGCTTCTCCAGGGAAACACAGGACGGCCGCCTGTCTGCAGATCCACATTAACACAGCACTAATGGAATCAAATTAACGACAGGTTCCCCCCCCGTCATCACCACTGAGTCCCACGTGGCCAAGCTACACAGCATTGAAACTCCACCGGAACGGAAGAGTGATCATTCGATCTCTGCCATCCAGCACTTCCAGGTTAAATCAGGGGTAAGATCTGCACACCTGCACACTCGCACATTCTCTGCAGAACCTCACACATTTTCTGTTGAGTCATCCTGTCTCTATTTACTAAAACTCACAGGAACCAGACAGAGGCTGTTCGTGTAAAGAATACAGGATGACCATGAACTTCATCAACGGATAATAGATTCCAGTAGAATTGTTTATCCTTCAGATCCTAAATGTGCAGCAAATATTCCAGAGCCAGGAAAAGACGTTTCATACAGTTTTGTGTGTATGACATTAGAAGTGGTTTCACATTAGATGATGGGTCATGTTCTGTTTTTTATTTACAGTTTCCTGGTGCTTAGGCCCAAATGTGTGACAATTTTGTGAGAGGAATCAAAGCCCATCAACCACCCACCCCCATTCCAGGCCCCCTGAGTGTGTGAGGCACAGGTTTGGGGTGCTGGAGCGTGCTCAGCAAAGGTTTGGTCCACAGAGGATAATGTCAACGTGTGAGTTAATTAATCTCACAGGCAGGTGGGAGTGACCCCCCAGGCCATTCACCTGGAGAGCAATTAGTGCAAATTACAGCAACACGGAACAACACAAAACGACACTGAGTTTTTACAGCAGTCGACAAACGGCCAAGTGGAATATGAGTACAGAACATTCACCTTACAAGATACAGAATTACAGGCTACAATAGGAGCTATCCATTATAGAATGTAATAGAACATTATAAAGCATTATATAGTATTACAGACCATTACAGATCACTACATAACATTATTAAGCACTAAAGGTCATTACGGAACATAATAGATCATTATAGAGTATTTCTGACCATTACAGATCACAGAACATCAATGAATATTAGAAATCATTATAGAGCCCTTTTAAATAGAAGAGTAGAAGTCATAGTGCCCCCTACATCCACGGTAGTGTATTACAGTCTGTCAGAACAAGTGTGTGGATCATATGAACATTACAAAGTGTTTGATATTAAATTCTGTCTTTCTGTTTTATTAATGTGAATCAGGGCAGCTGTGGCTCAGCTCGTATGAGGTTACATGTCCGTCGGTCTGAGGAAATACAGATAAAAGCTGAGCGCTAAATGCTAAACGCTAAAAGCTTTATGGCCGTTCAGCTTCACCATAAAACCATAATGAAGCGACTGAAACAAACTGCAGGACTAATGACGACAGAATTCCAGAAACACGTCAGTCTGACCTCAGTGTCTCACACAAACACACTCACATACATATACACACTCACACACAAACACTCACACATATACACACACATACACACATACATACATATATGCACTCGCACACACACTTACACATTTGGCTGGCTGCAGTCCGAGTGCAGGAACACACTTCCCTCAGTAAACACAGGCCGTCTGCACGGCGGATAAACACGTGAGTGTGTGCGTGTGTGTGTTTGCAGACATAAAAAGCTCAGAAAGCTCCATAAAGCCGGAGCTCCAGATTGATTTGTTTGCGCTGCCGGAAAAAAAGCGGTTGACTTTAATGTGTGCAGAACTCCGAACGCCTCACAAGCGTAAAAACCCTCCGCACCGCAAACACCACACACTCTAAACACCACACACACACGTTAAACCCTGCCTAGCCTCTCGCCCATCGCCCAGCACAACCCAACCTCATGCTCTACCGGAGTGACTGGGGACTATAAAACCACCCAGTAACCCAGAAGACTCAAAACAAACAGGAGGACGGGTTGGGTGGGGGGGGCTAACACCCCAAACACACTACTTACGAACCTTTCATCTATTTGTACTGATTATCATTAATATTTGTACTGATTATCATTAATCATTAAGATCTTTTAAATAGTTTAATTAATAATAGATCCTCCACACCATTTTCTTATCCAGTTTAACAACCTCTGACCTTCATTCCACGAGTGGAGAAACTGATCCTTCACCTTCCTTCCAGACCTCCTCAGTGTAAGATACTTTATTATCATCTGAATCTAAATCTGAAAGTTATTAATGTGTTTACAGAAAAACACATGAATATATTCACTCTATAATTTAGGATAAAATTTACAGTGCAATTAACCTTTGTTTACCTGCTCCGCTGTTCTGCTGCAGGTTCCTCTGGAAGGTAGAAGGTGTGGATCTGTGTGTCCTGCAGGAGCTGCGGCTCCATTTTTTTCATCAGGTCAAACTGACGTCCCAAACGAGAAGAGGAGGTCAAATCAGCCTGGACACACGCACGCACACGCACACGCACACACACAAATTTGTGAGTATGTGTGTGTTTGTGTGTGTGTGTGTGTGTGTGTGTGTGTGTGATGGGGCATGAATCGGAGCCACTGATCTTCTCTGATGTGGATCAATGAGCCCAACCTGCTCCAGATCAGGACAAACCCTTCAGTACGGCCTCGGTGGACTTCAATTGATAACACTATACAACAACTCTATACAACTCTGTCTATAGAATTAAACTGTTTAGAATTGTAAAGCACTGTGTAGAACTATATAACTCTGTATAACTGTAGAACTATCCATAACTCTACAAAACTGTGTAGTACTGTATAGAACTGGGAAGAACTATGTTGAACTGAGCAAACTACAGAATAGTGCAGAATTCTGAAGAACTTTGTAGAATGCAATGGGACCATGTAGAAGTGTGTAGAACTGTGAAGACGTGTGCAGATGTGTGGAGATAAGTGTAAAAGTGTGTAGATGTGTGTAGAAGTATATAAAAAGGTGTATAGGTGTGTAGAAGTGTGTAGAGTCGTGGCCAAAAGTTTTGAGAATGACACAAATATTGCTTTTCACAAGGTTTGCTACTTCAGTGTTTTTAGATCTTTTGGTCAGACGTTTCTGTAGTGACTGAAGTATAATTACAAGCATTTCATAACTTTGAAAGGCTCTTATTGACAATTACATCAAGTTTATGCTCTCTCCTTGAAGTTCTTGACGAGCCGATAACTGGTTTATTTAGGTGCAATCTTACTTACAGCAATATACTTGCTTGTGAAGCCTTTTTTATGCAAAGCAATGATGACTCCACACTTTTCCTTGCAGGTAACCATGGTTAACAGAGGAGAAACAAGGATTTCAACCACCTCCTTTTTAAAACATCCAGTCTGTAACTCTAACTCAGTTCTAACAGCATGACAGAGTGATCTCCAGCCTTGACCCCGTCAATACTCTCACCCTGTGTTAAGGAGAGGATCACTAAAATCCAGCACTGAAATGCAGCGCAAATAGGGTTTTCGGGATTATGTAAGTACATTTTAATGGCAAAGAGGGACTCTGCAAATAATTGCAATTTATCTGATCACTCTTCATAACATTCTGGAGTACAGTAAACCCCTGTCAATTCGTGGCTTTAGTCATTCGCGTATTTTTTCTTGTAATCTACCTAATAATTGCTTGCAGAAACAGCAGATATCCTCCGCAATTTTGGTTTGCTTATTCGTGCCAATATATAATTTTTCATGCATTTTAATGCTAAATTATTAAGAAAAATATAATTTACTAATTTTATAACATAAATATTAACATAATTCCACTACATTTCCATATTAAATATAACTGTATACATTTTTTGGTACTGGCAAGAGAATCCAAAGAAAGTGCGCTTTGGGATGGTAAAATACTCCTGTACTCGGAGGCAGGAGGTTTGAAAGCAGCCAATCCGAGAGCATTATTCATTTCTCCTTGCTGCTGATTGGCTGTTGCTCTGTGACGCATCTCTGGCAGCTGCAGTGCAGCATTCCCACATCAGGACAGTTTCGCCCGTGGAGTGTCTCGAGTGTTTCTTGTGTTTTTTGTTTTGTTCTTCTTAAAGCCCTGTTTTTTATTACTGTAAATTAAATAAATTTATTACTGTATTTACCTGCTTATACCAAAGAAAACACGCATGCATGAATTACAGTACAGTCTATACAGGGGTAATACCGGTATTTTACATTCTAGCACTATGGGAGACAGCAGATCAGTGTACACTGTACAGTACGGATAAGGGTTTAAATTTTTTTTAAGGGTAATGTATTAAGCTGAGTTTAAAATTAAATGAAAGTGTTTTGGGGGCATATTTAGGGTTAACAGGTTCTCTTAGGGTTATTCACAGGTTCTCTTGGAACGTAACCCATAAAAACTGAAGCAGGAAACTTAGAAAATTAATCTTTGTGTCATTCTCAAAATATTTGGCCACAAGAGTGCAGATGTGTGAACAATTGTGTAGAGGTGTGTAGAAGTGTGTAGAACGGTGTGTATAAGTGTGTAGAGGTGTGCAGAATTGTGTAGGTGTGTAAAGGTGTCACAAAGTGTGTAGAGGAGTGTAGATTTATGTAGTGTGTAGAGTGTGTAGTGGTGTGTAGAAATGTGTAGGAGTGTGTAGAGGTGTGTAGGATTGTGTAGGAATGTGTGGGAGGGTCAAGGGACAAAGTGACAGAACAGTTTGTAAATGAAATCTATAAACAAACCAAAAATAAACAAACACTTCAAAAGGAAAAAGGAAATGAATGATTCATTGAGATAACTGTGACCTCTCTGACCTCTCTGCTGGAGACCAATGAAGAAAACAGGACTGATGGACAGAGAGAGAGAGACCTGAGTGAGACTAACACAGTGTATGTGTGTGTGTGTGTGTGTGTGAGAGAGAGAGAGAGAGAGAGGGAGAGAGAGAGAGAGAGAGAGAAACAGCAGTGTGTGTGTGTGTGTGTGTATGTGGATTACAGGGATGAAACCTCCTTTGAGGGGAGGAAAGATAGTTATAATGTGTTTTTATGGTGGGGGTGGGCGTAGGGTCAATGTGAGGGGCTGAGAGTTGAATGAAGCCCCCCAGTCTGAGCTGGTTTAGTGTGAATAATCCGCCAGCAGTGAATAGAAGATCTGTTCAGAGCTCCGAGGGGGTCAGTGTGATACATTTATTACAGAAACAATCACACACACACACACACACACACACACACACACACACACACACACACACACACACACACACACAATCCAACAGGCTGGCTGCAAGCTGAGGCCAACAGAGCCTGAGCTGTTGTTTTGAGTAGCTTTTGGTCTTAAAACTAAACTCATTCATCATGAAGGGATTCATGCAGGGTGTCATGAGGCAAAACAGTCCCAAAAGAAAATTATTTTTGTTCAGATTCTCCACTATTTTACCATCATCCCACATCCATATAAACACTCAGAGACATGTGGAGCTTCACTGAGTGTCAATGAGCCGTTTGAACTGCACAGTGAATTAATTTATTGGGTAGATTTAGAAAAACTGGGTGGAGTCCCCCTGTGACTATATTTCAGGTGAATGAGTTCAGCACAATTAGTGAGGCTTACAGTTGAAACCAAGAAAATGAGGATGTACCTGGACTGCTGGAAGGTTCTGGTAGCGCCAGGCAATCTTCATGGAGTCTGGAGTGTTTGCAGTTTGGAGAGATTCAGCCAGGCTCGAGCTGACATCAGCATCCAGAACCGGACAGGGGAGATTCTGCACAAGCACACAAACACACACACACACTCAGTGTTCATACTGTAACTCAATTATGTTTGTTTTGGAGCAGCTCGATCAGTTTAGACTATTTTTGGTTCTTGTGCAGATTTATCAATGTGTGTGCAGATTGTGTTTAGTTTGAACAGTACCTGTATGATGTCATCAGGGTGGTCCTGAGCGGAGGCCAGGAAGAGCTGATGTCCGCAGGCCACGCCCTCTGCCAGGAAATACTGCAGCAAAAGCTTGGAGTAACTATCACTCTGATCCTCTTCTGCAACACACACATACAGCACTGTCAGCTCAGACTGGTTTTGTGAGTGCAAAAAATGTACAGCTTATTCAGTAACATGATTTAGCATCAGCTCAACATCCAAACATCCAAAGGTGCTGTTAAATGAGAACTGACTAACAGTGACTGACAGTGGCCTAAAAGTCCCATTCTCAGTTGCAGTTCAGCCCCACATGTCTAAGTCACGTGGCTGTGATTTTGATGAAGAGTAAGAAAACAAAGGTAAAGGTAAAGGGGGCATTATCTCCATGGAAGAGCGAGTTGTGGGGTTGCCTTATTAGTCTATATGGGAGTGTTGTGAGCGTTGTGATGTCATACTTATGTTGGCTGCAGAGCGACAAACAGCAGAGAAACAAATACAGAGAAAGAAAAACACAGCAAAACACAGCAGACTCAAAAACAGACTTAAAAACCCTAAAGCTATGGTCGGTTATTAAAAAAATGACGTGTGTTACTGTTTGCTGCGATTTAATTCAAAATATTCGGCCAGTGAAAATGTGCGCTTTCAGCCGCCCTTAACCATAAATGGCTTGGTAAGAGACAGACTGTCTGAAATTGTCAAGAAGAAGAATACAAAAGGTTACTGGGGTTACTGCCCCTCTGTTGAGGAACACATCTTCTTGGAGGGTGGGATGTATGTACAGCTACTGGAAAAATGTACAGGTTAATAAAAACAGGTAGAAACACAAAGACAAAGTGGTTCCTTGATTAGTTAGAAAGAAAACATACACAACAGAAAGCAAGTGCAGGGACTACAGGGCAAATGTTAAACCTCTACAGAAGAACATGGCTCTATATATAGCAGCTGGTGGACCTGTCCAGAAATCCCCAGCCACTCAATTCAAACCAGGTGAAACCAATAACTATAATAATAACCAATAGCAAACAAGAGCTACCACACAATCTGTCAAAATGACCGAGCGGACCATATGAAAATTACAACTCATTATAAAGCATTATAGATTATAGGTTGTTATATAGCTTTATACAGCGCTCTTTAAACGAAATAATATAAGTCGCATTGCATCCCTGCAGGTGTCACACAATGTATTATTGAAGTCCATTCAGTTCTATTGTATTTATACAGCAGCTTTACAGAATCCAGGTTTGAGCCTGTAGTGAGCCAAGGGTGAAAAACTCCCTAAAACTAGACAAAGGAACTTTGGGAGCAACCAAGAATGAAAAGAGGAACCCATTCTCCTCTGGTTGACCCGGAGAGAGAGGAGAGTCTCTATGTAGACTAATAGCAAATTTTTGCGTACAGACTTAATCGCTGCTGAACAGGTTAACAGAGTAGGTACAATTAAGAGAGGTTTTTTTGGAATCTGAGTGAGGAGTGAGACTGAGAGAGTCTCTAGTCTTACAATCAGAGTGTGCAGATTAAGTTGAAAATGCAGTGAAAGTCTGTGTTGCAGCTCTCCTCAGCCAGTCCCTGTTTCTATCATTCTTCCTGTTCCTGTTCCTGTTCCTATCCCTGTTCCTCTTTGTCCTTGTAAATGTACATGTCCCTGTTTCTCTCCTCATCCCTGTTGCTCTCACTCTCCCTCTTCTCGTCTCTGTATCTGTCCCTATTCCTGCTCCTGTCCCTGTTCCAATTCCTCTTCCTCTCCATATCCCTGTTCCTGTTCCTCTCCTTCTCCCAGTTCCTGTCCCTGTTCCTCTCCTTGTCCCAGTTCCTGTCCCTCTCCTTGTCCCAGTTCCTGTCCCTGTTCCTCTCCTTGTCCCAGTTCCTGTCCCTGTCCTAGTTCCTGTCCTTGTCCCAGTTCCTGTCCCTGTTCCTGTCCTTGTCCCAGTTCCTCTCCCTCTCCCTGTCCCTGAAATAAAAATTATAATAAGAAAACAAGATAGATAAAGACAACTTGTCTTTTCAGCTCCATTCTGTCCCAGAGGAAAATTCCACAGCTCCTCACACTGTCACTGGGGAACACCCCTATTACCCCCAGAACCCCCTTCCTCCCCCTACAGCCCCCTCTCTCAGCCCGTCACTGAACACTCCCCCACAACCCCCTCCACAGCCCCCCTTCCCAACACCCCCAATCTCCGCCCCATTTCATCCCTTATTGATGTGTTTCTGGGTCAGCTCCCTTTGTGGCTTTCAGATCTCCTCACAATGGCCCCCAGACGGGCCCTCAGGGGCCGGGGGCCGCATTGTGTTGCTGTTTCTATGGAAGAACCCGCAGGGACTATTAGCCTAGCGGGAGGGCAGTTAGGATGAACAGAGAGGAGGAGGAGTGCTGAGAGAACAAAATCATGGGATGTATCAGTCACTCTGGACTACTGAGTACTGCAGAGAGTTCGTTTTTTGCAGAGAGAAAGAAAGAGAACGAGAGAGAGAAAGGGGGGGGGGGTCTCCAGGCTGCAGGGTAAATGTGGGTCATTGCTGTTTCCATATGCTGTCTGTCAGAATCTCAGTGATTCACTGTGACAACAGTGGCTCAAACACAACAAACAGAACACAATAACCATACAATAACATTACTATTACCGTTACAGCTCATATAGACTACACAACAACTATTACTACTACGGTGTTTAAACAAAGCTCACTTTGAAAAAAGTTGGGTCACTTTCCAAAAATGCAATAAAAACTCAAATCTGTAACAGATAATTCACCTGAACTTTATTCAATGGGCAGAAGTACAATTAAATGATTTTCAGTGTTTTCTGAAAACAAATTAAGAAACGGATGCCTTCTACACACTCCAAAACAGTTGGGACAGAGGCAAAGTAAAACTGAAAAGTTTATACAAGTAACTTTCTGGAAGTTTCCACAATTAGTAGGTTAATTGGTATCAGGTGTGGGTGTAAAGACTGGGTATAAAAGAAGCACCCACCAAAGGCTCAGTCTTCGCAAACAAAGATGGGTCGGGCTCAACCACTTTGTGCCGAGAGATTTATCTATCAATTTAAAAACAAAGTGTTTTTCAGCGCAAGACAGCAAAGAATTTAGACCTGTCACCATCTACAGTTAAAGACTAAGGGAATCTGTATGTAAAGGCCAAGAGCAGAAACCGCTGCTGAATGTGTGTGATCTTAGATCCCTTAGGCAGTATTGCATTAGAAACCGTCATGCTGCTGTGACCAACATAGCCACGTGGGCTTGGGAGTACTTTGGGAAATCCTTCTTGCTGAACACAATCCACTGCTTCATCAAGAAATGCTCCTTGAAACAGTATTATGCAAAGAGGAAGCCACACATCAATTTTATGCCGGCGAGTTCTCTGGGCCCAAGCTCATCTGAGATGGACCAAAAGACAAAGAAAATTTGTTCTGTGGTCAGATGAGTCCACATTTCAGCTTGCATTTGGGGAAATTTTTGAGACGTCAGATTCTTTGTGCCAAGGATAAAAAAGACCATCCAGGCTGTTTTCAACAATGGGTGTAACCTGACCCAGTGGTAAACTTGCCTCTGCCCAACTCTTCTTTTCTGTGTGTTGCATTAATCAATTTCTAAATTTCTTTATGTTTAATAATTAATTTTGTCAGTGAAACAACTGAACATCCTTTCTTTGTCCTTATACCTGTTAATTAAATGTTCAAGTGAATTACCAGCTTACAGATTTTTGGAAAGTGTTCCAACTTTTCTGGAAATGGGGTGTGTCCAATACATAACTTCATTTACAGCCTCTTTTCTCCCATAACGAAGGATGCACCCAGCTTGTATGTTTTTGTGTAATTACTGAGTATAATAAAAGCTGCTGAGTTTAGAGGGTAAACCAAGCTCATGATCTAACAGCCCCTCCCATCAGAGAAAGATCCAGAGACCCAAAATACAGAATTAGCTTATCTTACCTATTAGCAACAGGCTTCCAACTGCTAATCCTCCACCTACAGAAACATTTACACACACACATTTATAATCAGCACCACATTCAAAACACATTACTTACTGTTATTATTAATACTGCAATACTGCAAATTTGTAATTGTGCGAGATAAAACACTGTGTATATTTTTACAAGTATCCAAAAACTGTTCTAAACACACTTCGGTTTCAATTCTGATTCTTATTACAATTTTCTGTACAGCCTTAAATGGATCAGCCGTTACACGATGAAGACTGGATCACATCCCTGAGAGGTCAGGTTCTGATGTGTGAACATCAGGTATGGATGTTGGAACTTTGCTGTGAGGATTTGATTGTTTGAGAGCATTGGTGAGGTCAGGTACTGAAGCTGGAACACTGCTGTGAGGATTTGCTTGAATGAGAGCACTAGTGAGGTCAGGTACTGATGTTGGCACATTGCTGTGAGGATTTGATTGTATGAGAGCATTAGTGAGGTCAGACATTATTGTTTGAACTTTGCGGTGAGAATTTGATTGTATGAGAGCGTTAGTGAGGTCAGGTACGTATGTTGGAACATTGCTTTGAGGATCTGATTGTATGAGAGCATATGTGAAGTCAGGTACTGATGTTGGAGGATCGGTTCTGGATGGAGCTCCATCACTGCAGAGACTCACAGCCCAAAACGGACACGGTGACTTCGGGGTCAAGTGCGTTCCCTTCAGAGCCTGTCTTATTGATCAGTGCGTTTCCATGGAGACAATAAGCCGCTGAGTGATATTTAGTTACTGACTGTGAGAGGTTCTCGTTCCTCCTGCCCATCTAACTGCCCCCCCGACCAGCCCGGTTATTTCAGTTTTGCCCACCGAGTGCGCGGTCCAATCCCGTCACTCCGCTGCACGTGGTGAGCAGCGCGCGGCCTGAGGTCCGTGTCCCGCGAATCTGCGCGCGCCCGCCGCTCCTCCTGAAGCTGCTCTGCACGGACGCCGCCATGACACTCTGCACGCGCTGCGGAGGGAGGCCGATGACGCAATAAGGGACGTCACATCCCCCAACCAATCAGAGATGGGCAACGCATCTTTTAACCAACCAGACAGCGACTTACTGAGACCCAACCAATCGTAGCAGCGCGTGTTAATGCATCCTACTCATGAGAGCACAGGACGAAAGTGGAGGAAAACATCAAACGAGTGCAAAGGTGAGAACGGGCGCGAGGCTTCATGAACAAACAGAAGTGTTTGTAAATGAACGCGCGAGTAGCGCGCGAGACCGAATAAACACAACGGGGAGGGCGGTTATAACGGTCAAAACGGCAGAACCTGGACATCAAGTCCCACGCGTGTAATGACCCGTCAGTACTGAGAGTTTATAGTGTGTAATGACCGGTCAGTAGTGAAAGTTTATAGTGTGTAATTACCGGTCCGTACTGAGAGTTTACACATTTACATTTATTTACATTTATGGGATTTAGCAGATGCCTTTATCCAAAGCGACTTCCATTCCCTAACTACAGGGGACAGTCTCCCTGGAGCAAGTTGGGGTTAATGGTCGTGCTCAGGAACCCAGTGGTGGTGCTGAAGGTAGGATTCGAACCGATGACCTCTTGGTCCAGAGCTAAGTATCCTACCCACTAGGTCACTAGGGTGGCCTAGTGACCGGTCATTACACACTATAAA
Organism: Bryconaethiops microstoma; assembly: GCA_037577275.1. Taxonomy (NCBI): domain Eukaryota; kingdom Metazoa; phylum Chordata; class Actinopteri; order Characiformes; family Alestidae; genus Bryconaethiops; species Bryconaethiops microstoma. Next base: position 18,690 of record JBBJLS010085889.1, read on the forward strand.
CTCTTACTACTGACCGGTCATTACACACCATAAACTTTCAGTACTGTTCCGGCCAGTAGAGAGTGTGTAATGACTGGTCAGTACTGAAGAGTCAATAGTGTGTACTGATGGTAGTAGCCTAGTGGCTAAAACACTTGCCTGTGGACCTGATGACCACAAAAGGCAGGTTCAAACCTCCATTTTCTGCCATCGTGTCCTTGAGCAAGACCCTTAACCCTCAGTGTCTCCAGGGGACTGTCCCTGTATCTGATTGTAAGTCGCTCTGGATAACAGCGTCAGCCAAATGCCCCTTTACTGACTCTTACAGTTATTCATACAGAGATTACAATCTAGACCCACAGGAACCAAAACTACTGCAGTACTGACTACACACTGTTCCTCACACACTCCTCAGATACTCCTGAAACATAGACTGGTCTGCGGTCAGTAGAGACTGGTCCAGAGACAGTAAAGATGGGTCTGATGACAGTAGAGACTGATCTGGTGAGAATAAAGACTGGTCTGGGGACAGCAGATATGCTAGTTTAGGCGTTAAGGCTGAGCGCATACTGTGAGGTCACTGATTCCAGATCTGATAAACTGTTCTCAGTCTCTTTAAAACTCGGACCTGTTGGTTCTGGCTCGTGTCACTGTTGTTTTCAGATGTGTAGATTATAAAGAAGTTAAACCTGTCAATCACTGTCACACACACGTCTGGCTGCCCCCCCTTCAGATAAAGGAGATTTGTGTGGGTTCCGTCAGTTTTATGGGCTCAGTGTATCACACACACAGTCATAACATGTCATTTGTTTCCTGAGCAGGCAGAGTGTGTTTCCTGCCCAGCCCAGAGGGAAGTGTGATACACATCAGCGCAGTGCTGACAGGAGACCCGCGCAGGAACCCAGGAGACCTCCAAACCTTTTTGGTGTTTTTCTGCTGCTTCTGTATCTTTTTTCAGTAGCAGTTTTATGAGCTGTACTGCAGGTTAACACTTTAAGGACCAGGGACGTGTGTAAGCCTTAATCACTACAACACACACACAAACACATCGACACTGACCCCTGGATAATCTGCATCCTTTACGGTTGTCTCTTAAACAGACTATAAAAACAGCAGAGGTGTGTTTATTTCAGTGTGGAGATCAGGATGAAAATAAAGTGTGGAACAGAAATATGACTTTCATAAAACACAATAATGTAAACTGTAGAAATATGTATATTTACGTATATATTTTTTTCATTCATTCATTTTTATTAATTTCTACAGTTTATGCTGTTGTGTATAACAGTTTACATTTCTTGACAATTGATCCGTGCGATGAAGAAGTTGAGCAGATGATCGGAAGAGGTGCAGTGAATTATGACCAGGCGGATGCTGTGTGGGCAGTCCCTTAAAGTGTTAAAGGATGGTGGGGCTGGGTGTGGGGGTGTGGGTGTGGATATGTGAGGTTAATAATAAGTGTGTTTGGCTGCAGACTTTCTGCTTTATTGAACTGATAAACATCAGGCTTTCATCGCTCTTTCAGAAGCTGAAGGTCAGAGTGATGAAGATTATTCAGCTTTGTAATTGCTGACCCCAGATCAGCCTCAACTCCTGATCTCACACACAGTCTGGACTCAGAATTCATGATTTAAGTCTGGCAGTGTGCGTGTTTGTGTGCGTGTTTGTATGTGTGTATTTTAGTGTGTTTGAGTGTATTTGTGTGTCTACATTTGTATGTGCATATTTGACCCATCACACCTGTTAGTCTCCTGGTAGCCACCACACACACACACACACACACACTGTGTTTTTGTTTGCTTTCTAGCCCACCCTGATCAGAGTGGAGGTACGGAGAGCCTTTGATTTTTTTTTTTACCCGCTGGAGCTGAACATGGGGTCGAGGTGGTCCAAACATGAATATAACTGTGTGTGTGTGTGTTTGTGCTGTATTAGCTGTATCAGTGAGGGGTGTGTGTTCTCTCTGCAGGAGTCGCTGCCGTGGCGATGCTGTACAGAGTTTTGGGGAAAGCATTTGGCTTCGCCGGCTTCACCATTCAGTATGGCTGTTTGGCTCACTGCGCCTTCGAATACCTTGGAGAGTTCGTCCTGGTCATTATTCAGAATCATTAGAAGCAGAATAAGAGTTTAAACTATTATTTTAATCACCGTATTATAGTGTGGTCACTATTGATCATATTGGAAATTATGATTTATCAATTATTAATGGAGAGTTGTTTTTAAGCACTTTTCACACAAATTTAGAAGAAAAGCGTTTCATCATAAAACAGGACACTACAAAGTAAACACTGAACACTAACCACTGATCACTAATACTAAATACTGATTACTAATACTGAACACTAAACCTAAATACTAAAGCTGTGTTGTAGTTTAAAGTGATATCTTAATAATTGACTAATTATTATTAATGACTGATTCTTGATGAGTGTGTTTTTTTGCAGTGTTCTGGACCATCTATGGAACCGACCATTACTGACTATGATGTCGTTTTCTCAGAACGCATTAGCAGAAACCTGTACAGGATAGAGAAGTAAGTGTGTGTTTAGGGCAGTGGATGTAAAACTGTGGGTGTGTAACAGTGTGTGTGTATAATGGTGTGTGCATCTGTGTCTGTGTCTGGGTGTGTCTACAGGGGAGATATTGTGATTGCAAAGAGCCCCTTTAACCCTAAGCTGAATGTGTGTAAGAGGGTGGTGGGACTGGAGGGAGATAAAGTTTGTACCAGTGGACCATCGGACTGCTTTAAAACACACACCTACGTGAGTGACTTTTAACTTCTAATTTTTTATTTGATCTACATCACGTCTCAGACTGTGATCGACTGTTTTTCTGTGATTTACAGCTGGAATTCTGCTGTGCCCCTGGTGTGTTTGTGGGTGTATGTGGGTGCCAGATCTGCCCATTATTGTGAAGAAATGACATTCCTGTTGTGTTTGGGTTCCTGTAGGTGCCGCAAGGTCACGTGTGGCTAGAGGGCGATAACCTACAGAACTCCACAGATTCCCGCATCTATGGGCCCGTCCCATATGGCCTGATCCGAGGCCGTGTGTGTTTAAAGGTACAGACTCTGTTCATCATCTGTGTTTTATCAGCACGGGTCAGAAACTGCATGAGGGAGTCTGTAAAAGTGCTGAATGTCCTGGTTTAGTATTTAAGGTAGAGCAGAGAGTTTGAATGAGCGGTCAGAACCAGTCAGTCTGACGTGTGTGTGTGTGTGTGTGTGTTAAAGACATCTTGGCTGATCAACTGTGTTTGAAATGAGAAACTAAAGTCCAGTTCTGGTTTTCCATTTGTTCCTTAGCTCTGGCCGCCACACAGTTTCGGCGTTTTGGGTGCCAGCCCGAATGATGGACGGATCACACGCAGTGATTGACTGCCCCATACAAACAACGTTTTTGTAACTTTTGGAAATAAATGAGTGTTTATGATGTCCCTGCACTGTCTGGCTCATTTCTTTAAAGGGGAATTTCACCACCTTTTCGCAATGCCATAATTATACAGAGCTGCTGTGTTCAGAACGCTGAAAATAGTCAATATGTTTGACTGACTGATAAGATAAGAAAGAACTTTATTTATCCAGATTGGAATTCTTTTGCCATTTGCATGCTCGTGGCAACAGAAGAATAAAAAATAATAAGACAATAGGGAATATTTTTTTAAAAACCAGACAATAAACAATAGTGCAACTAAATTACAGAACATTATTGTAGCAAGACAACTGCAGTTCTGACATTAGTGTGTGTAAGATTTCAAGTACTGTATCAGCAGATCAGTGGTGCAAACTCGCTTATGAGTGACAGTATTAATAGTCCAATTAAAAATAAAAGCAAAAAATAGCAGCACATGATAAGGGATTACATTCAGTCGATTCACAGGATTAACAGTTGAGTTGTATTGCACATATCCAATTTGAACAGAAAATGGCATAAAAAGGAGTTATTGAGTCTTATTGCCACAGGTAGAAGGGATTTCCTGGGGCGTTCAGTTCTGCATTTCGCGGCATTGAGTCTTTTGCTGGCTGTTCTCTGATGGCCTATTGAGGAGGTACGCATGGGGTGTGAGAGGTTGTCCATGATGCAGAGAAGCTTCTTAAGCATTCTCCTCTCAGACACCTCCACCAGGGTCTCCAGTGTGACACTCAGAACCAGCCTTTCTAATCAGCTTGTTCAGCCTGTTGGCATCAGTTGTCTTCACCCCACTGATCAAAGCCCCCGTTTGTGAATGAGAGTCATACTTAGAAACATTACTTCAATACCGATCACCGATTTATTATCACTTTAATATCAGCTTATCATTTTAATATCACTTTTATATCACATTAATATATATAAACTGATAAACACCCTAGTATCCCACAATCCCTCAGTTCCCCTAGTCCCCTCAGCTCCCTACAGCCCTAGAGTTCCCCTAGTCTCCACAGTTCCCCAGTCCCTCACTGTCTTCCTGTTTCCCCCAGTCCCCTTAGTCCCGCATAGTTCTTTGTATTTCCCCATTGTCCCTGCTTTTCCCTAAAGTTCCTCACAGTTTTCCCACATTTCCCTACAGCTCCCCACAGTCCACCATCCCTCACTGTCTCCCTAGTGCCCCACAGTCCCCCGTTCCCCAGTCCCTCAATGTCTTCCAAGTCCCCCACAGTTCCCCAGTCCCCCTAGTCCCACACAGTTCCTAGTAGTTCCCCATTGTTCCGACATTTCCCAAAAGTTCCTCACAGTTTTCTTCATTTTCCCTGAAGCTCCCCACAGCTCCTCACAGCTCCCCACATTTCCACACAGCTCATGGGTGGTTGTATGTGTGTGTGTGTGTGTGTGTGTGTGTGTGTGTGTGT